>ML400241.1:55321-78867 GCA_005239525.1 Nicotiana knightiana | reverse complement strand
GCTATCCTGTGTAGTCTAGAACTTGCCCTGTGTGTTAATCGAAGCGAAATTGTAAGTTATGCTAGTCTAGGAGATGACATAGGCATTTTCTTGCTTTATCATGGATGTTCTTGTCAAATAAGAATTACATTTTCCATTGCTAGCCCCTTTGAGCCTTTAGACCTTTTCTTTGGTACACACATTACAAGCCGTACCCCTATTTTGTTCTTAAATTGAGATTTTTTCACATTTTCCTCCTAAGGAACTTAATCGCTAAAAGAAGTAAGGTGAGATATTGGGGATTAACTTTTGAGTGGAGCCATGTAAGGGTCCGTTGGTGCACAAAAATTGTATTCAAAAGTCACTAGTCATTGAATCTTCATGTATGGAGTGTGTGTAGGAAAGAAGGAAAAAAATGATTGTAAAGTATGTACAAAAAAGATACACACCTCCAATTTTTATCAATTTATGCTAGTGANAATTATCGATTAATTAGCAACCATGAGTGAATTATATGAAAGGGAGAGTTAATTAGAATGCAATACGAGTGGTGAATTGATCACAACCCTGGAATATTTGTCTCTACTGAATACACACAAAAATAATTTTGTCAATTGATAATTAGTTAGTTCATAGAATTATAGTATAAATTAATACATTCTTGGATTTTGTTTTGGCTTGATTAAATAACAATTAGAGTGGTTCGACAAGTAGTTTACACAAGTCCCTGTGGGTTCGACATTCGATTTAACATTATATTACTTGCTACGACCACGTATACTGTGCGTCTGGAACCAACAGGATTCCATGGGAATTTGGAAAATTATTTATCTATTTGGCAATGATCGGAATTTGGTTTGGGGATTTTTATGAGCCTAATGAGAATGTGTGTTTTGTATCGGATCAGATTTGCTTGCTCCTGCGCAACTGTTACCACAGGTATATCATCGGGCGGAACTGGTGTTATTCGCGCCTTGGTCCACGTTACGTGTTTCTCTTTTATGTTATAACGGGTTGTGAGGGTTACATGATTTTTTTCGTACGCATATGGTAATTCTGTTTAGGCCTTATGGCGATATGGGCGATATGGCCTTCGTGATGTTGACTTGTTTGTTGCAACATAGTTGTGCTTGTCTTCCTCGGTATTTTTTATACCTAATCATTTTTTTACCACAGTTATATTTGGTGCACCCTTTTGTGCTTGATGTTGATTTACATATGATCAGTGAGCTTGAATATTATGGCTCAATGAGTACCCTATGTGGATTGATATGATGGGATCAAGTTGCGCGCCACAATGGTCTTGTGATGAAATTTAACTCCTTATGCTTATTTCGTGTATTTTGCTTTCACCTTTTTGAAAATTGTTCATAGGAAAAATGTTAAAATTACCCTGTCTGCTTAACTTGCTTAGTAACCTTCTTATTAAACTTTCTTACAATTATCTGTCATGTCTGAATTATTACTTGTTAGTGTACAAAACAATATTGTGTGGGGCTCCATATGATTATTGTTGAGACTTATTGGTGGGGCTACTTGTATTGGCTGAGATGACGTTTCTAGACCTGAGATTTGCACTATCATATTGGGAAAATGAATGTTTGGAAGAATAATAGTATATTTATGCGGAGGATTCGAGCAATGGCCCTGGTCAGACGAGTGAGCTTCTTGGTTTATTGATAAGATGAGTGGTTAAGAGATTATGCGTGTTTCGTTCATCATCGGCAGTGTATGAAGGTTTTGAACGAGGTTCTATTCAATATGAGGTTTACTACCACTATCGAATTTGTTTTTGGGAAAACATGGTGGTCAGCAGTTACTGCTCTAAGTATCCGAATAATGGGCTATATCATGTTATTACATCTTGGTTTACAATTATGGCTTTTTGCACCACTAGTTCAGACTTATACAGTGTGTAGATGTGAGATTCGATCTTGTAATGAATTATGGATGTTGGAGATTGGGTTCTAAGGTTTAAATACCAAGGTTTAAGTAAGGATCTCTAGTTATCTTGTGTTGGTAGGCTTATATGGAGCAGGATGACGTCGGATCACCCTTGGGTATGTGCATGGTAAGATTACTCCGTGATTTGATAGCTTTGGAACAACTCCTGGCACGTTCGAGGATGAACGTATGTTTAAGTGGGGGAGGATGTAACAACCGACTGGTCGCTTTGAGAATTTGCGTGTCGCTCGGTAGTTTGAGGGCATGAGTAGGTATTATGACTTATGTGAATTATCAGTTTCGGTTTTTAAGTTATTCAGAATTGATTTGGAAGAATGAACTTCAAGATTTAAGCTTTAAGTTGGAAGAGTTGAGAAAGTTTGACTTTTTAGCATTTGACCTCGGATTGGAGTTTTGATGATTCCTTAGGTCCGGATGGTGATTTTGGACTCGGGTATATTCCCAAATTTGCATTTGGATAATTCTAAAAGGATTCGGAACTAATTGGCGAAAGTTGGAAATTTGAAGGTTTGAAAAGTTCATAAGTTTGACCGAAAGTCGACTTTGAGGATATCAGATTCAGATTGTAGTTCTGGTAATTGGAATAGCTTCGATATGTCATATGGAACTTGCCTGCAAAATTTGACATCAGGGAGTTTATTTGATATGGTTTGGACGCTTGGTTGCGATTCTAAAAGTTCTTGAAGTTTATTGTGTTCTTCATGCATTTTGGCATCCGATTCGTACTCTTTGAGGTTATTTGATGTTTTGATCGCGCGAGCGAGTTCCTGTTGTGTTTTTGGACTAGTGTGGGTGGTTGGTTTTGAGCCTCGAGGGCTCGGCTGATTTTCAAATTTGTTTCAGAATGACATTTATTATTTTTGAGTTCTGGTATTGGTGTCATCGCAATTGCAAATTGGCCCTCGCATTTGCGAACTTAGGATGCTAAGGAAGACTTTGAATTTGCGAAGATATTCCTCGTATTTGCGAGTGTGGGCTGTTCGCTTTTGCGAAGGTAGTTGTCTTCGCATTTGCGATATTTTGGTCGCAAATGCGACTTTAGCAGGACTCCGCCTGATTCACTGGACCCGGGTTTGGACCGGGCGGGCCCAGAGTTTACTTTTGTTGAATTGTTGGAAATTGTATAAATGCCATAACTTTATTAATTGAAATTGTTTTCTCTTGCATTGTGTGATATTTAAGTTGTCTTTGGCTAGATGAGACGGTCGTAGGTAAAATTGTAAAGGAATAAGCTAAATTAAGTATTTAGTTAGTCGAATTGATGTAAGTTTCTTGTCTAACTTTGTTGAGGGAATTTTTCCTAATATTTGACATTATTTGCTACGTGAGTGGGTGATATATATATGAGGTGACGAGCATATATGCATGTGCCAGGATTAATCATGCTCGGGGTAAAATATGCTATAAATTGTGCCTTGTAAAATTATGTGACCTTTTTGCTTCATGTCTTACTTGACTCATAGATACTAAGAATATAGAATTAAATGTTAGAAAACAAGATTTAGGTTATTATAACTTTATCAAAATTTTCCGAAATTCTGAGAAAATATTGATGTGTCTAATTCGGTCATCATTATGCTTAATCATTAATATATTTCTAAATCCACTATTCTTGAGATATTAGATTCTATACTCGTGTTGTAGATCATTCTTGAGATATGTTGAAATACTTGAATAATAAGGTTCTTGAGGGTTTATTGAACTATTGTTGTCTTGAAAGTTGTGAATGGGGTTCATTTGGAATATTCATTTAAACACTCTCCTTGACGTTATTTATGCTTCCTACCTTGTTTGACAGTGATATACATATGTTTGGCAAGGAAAAGTGTAAAACACAAAGGGTGATGCCGTGCCATTTTATATATGTTATCATGTGAGGGAGAGTGTAAAGCACGAAGGGTGATGCCGTGCCATAACATTTGAGAGTAAAAGCACAAAGGGTGATGTTGTACCATGTTATGTGAGTGTAAAGTACGAAGGGTGATGCCGTGCCATTTCATTCGAGCGTAAATCATGAACGGTCGTGCCATGTTATGTGAGTGTAAAGCACGAAGAGTGATGCCGTGACATTTCATTGAGAGTAAAATCATGAAGGGTGATTCCATGCCATTTCATTTATATTATCACGAGTTCATGGCACGATGGGTGTTTCCGTGCAGGCGAGGACGAGGGACATGGATTATGTTGTGATATCTTTTCCTCGTGTATATGTTCATGCCTTTACATTGAGCTGTTATTTTAGTACTTAGGGTTCTTATGTGACTTGTCGTTATTGTCCTCTATCTCAATGGTTATTGTGTTTCCCATGTCTTCTGCTTTCTTGACTTGCAAATACTATGCCTACTTCCTGTTGTTATAATTATATCCATGTCGTATCTATTTTGTTGCATGTTAGTACAAGCCTTCTACCATGTTAGTTATTCCTACCTCTACTTGTTAACTTATAAAGATCATGTGTTCCCTTCTTATTTGTTATATCTATATCTAGTCCTTCACCGTGCTAGTTAGTTGAAGTTTATATTCCTTTTTCTTAATTGTTGTCATTACTCGTATGACTTCCGCCTAGTCTATTACTGTTTCCCATATGTATATCGTCGCTCATATTGCTACTTGCATATTTCCTACTTTGTCATTACTGCTATTGACATTTCTGCCACCCGGTTGGTATTGTTATACGAATAATTGGTGAGGATAAGATAAATGCACAAAGGGTGTTTTTGTGCAAGTGACTTGATATAATTCCTCACGCTATGAAAGTTATGGAGTGACTATCGTGTTTTATTGGTTTTCGCACTTAGGTAAAGATTGGTCGAGATATTGGAAAGTGTTAAATTTTGATCTCTTCTAGTATTCAGTTATTGCTTTGCATATTCATTACATGTACTCTCTTCTGTTATATCGTAGTATAATTCTATTGCTAGTTCACAGTACAGGTTTTATCAGTGAGTATCTTTTAACTAAAAAGCCTCATCACTACTTCGACGAGGTTAGACAAGATACTTAATGGGTACATGGGGTCGGTTGTACTCATACTACACTTCTGCACCTTGTGTGCAGATTGCGAGCGGGGCAGCTGGCGATGTCGGGTGCTGACTCTAAAGATGTTCGTACATTTCGGAATATAGCTACCACTTGTCCTTGGTAGCTTTAGATTTTGCTAATTTTTATGTAACTTTCAAACATATTGTGTATTTATTTGTACCATCTTTGTGAATTTCAAATTCGTAGGAGCTCGTGATTCGTACTACCAGTCCTTGGGTTAATATATTAAATGTTTAGATAATTCTTCATTGTTTTTCTATAAATCTCATTTGGATTGTGTCACGACCCAAATCTCCTTCCGTTGGGTATCGTGATGGCACCTAGTCTTAAGGACTAGGTAAGCCTAATATTCATGGAATAACCAACAATAATAAATAAAATCTAATATTTTTCTGAAGCAAGTGATCCTGTACACATTTTATATTCCCACAACCCGGAAGTACAAGTCATAAGCTTTTAAGAATTTACAGTAAAACTCCTAAGAATACCACTGTTCATAAATAGGTACAACAGTGCAAACAAAAAATATAAGATGGTGACTCCGAAACCGCGAACGCTGAAGCGATTTTACCTTGACTCTCCATAACAACAACCGCGCTACTGACAATCGATCGGCCGACTATTGGAAAACCTGGAATCTGCACAAAAAATGTGCAGAAGAGGAGTATGAGCACACCACAGCGGTGCCCAGTAAATATCAAGACTAACCTCGGTGAAGTAGTGACGAGGACTAGTCAAGACACCCACTGGTCTAATAAAACTGAACAAGTATCAATATAGGAATCAGGGAAATGATGATATACACATAAAGGCTATGCAATATAGCTAACAAGACAGTGAATTCAATATTGAAGGAAAATAATAAATATCAGCGAAAAGACCATGAAGTAACACAAGACTGAATAGAACACAAGCAAATCCGGCATATAAGTATGCAACACGTACATGGGATGACTCAATAACTTCAACCACTTCTACATCAAACTCATAGTCATCTGCACGAGGTCTCGAACCTCGGACAAATCATCATTTACGGGTCCCAATATTCGAACCCTAACACTTGGCATCTTGCGCCCTCATTCGAGTACTAACTGCGCGGATGACTCACGTGCCAATTGGGTCATTCCCACCCATACGGTAAGCACAACAAGAGTATCTATACTTGACAACAACAAGGAGTCCTGAATCCATTAGTAGTACTTAACTACGTGTATGCTTGTGCAGGTGTCCTAACATGATTTCAACAACCAATAGACATAAGGAAAACAAAAGGGGCATCACGTACACTTTCATCTCATAAGTTTCCATATGAATGAACTCACACGGTAAGTGTTCCAATACACAATATTAACAACAAGGAATGCCCCCAGGCCAACACAAGTATCACAGCCAATCCTTGACATAACCCACCTTGTCACGCCACGTGTGCAATAGTACAGTATATGCCCGCCTTGTTTCACTATACATGCATAAACATGTTCCCACCTTGTCACGCCACATGCGAAACACTCAATCTCGTATCCCTCCTTATCACGCCGCATGTGCAATATCAGTAGTAAACACGACACGGCATAAACCTCGTACAAATCCCCATATCAACGACCGCACGGCAGAAACCTCGTGCATCACCACAACAAGTACAACAACAATAATGGCAACAGTTCAAAATGCAATTAATACATCAACTCAAGAACCTTCGACCACAAGATAGGCAAGACCAGTTCACGAGAAACAAACATAATAAGGAGAGCTAGGCATATTACGAATCACTCAACAAGGAAGGAAAATATCATGTAACAGCCGCACCTAATTATACGGGTGAACAACAAGTAATCAACCCAAATACGATAACCCCATATAAGGGCAAGTCACGAAGGTATAGAATATCTAAACTTCTTTTAAGGTTGAGCAGTTACGAGAATATTCAACAATTTCCACTTAAGGACAAGCAGCAGAGAATAATCATAAATTCATTTAACACCCAAAACAATTATAGGTTGAGATGAAGATAATTACAAATTTGAGATAAGCAGTTAAGAAGACATAGCATGACAGTAAAGGAAATAAAAATCTTCAGATAAGTCAATTAGGAGTAAATCTGAAAGTAAGAACTTCCACATTTAGGCAAATAAGGATGACACTAGAAATTAGGAAATTCAATCATGCTAAGGACAATTCATACTCGGCGAATATAAGGACCTAAGATTCCTAAAGGGTCAACTTTCAACAAACAAGTCTGAGCATGCACTCGTCACCTCGCGTACACGGACTACAATCAACACAGCAGACTCAAATCCTAAGGGGAAATTCCTCCACACAAGGTTAGGCAAGATACTTACCTCAACCGCTCAAATCAAACTTGAAATCACGTTCTTGCCACGGGTATCCGACTCCCAATGGCTCAAATCTAATCAAATCAATAGCATCGTGTAAATAATACTACAAGCAACTAGTTTAACTAATAAATTCGAAGCTAAGACACAAAATTAGGAAAATTGCCCAAAAGGTTCCCCGGGCCCACGTCTCGGAATCGGGTAAAAATTATATTTTCCGGACACCCATTCACTCACAAGTCTAAACATATGAAAATCTCTCAAATCGGAGGCCAAAAACCCAATCAAAACTCAATAATTCGGTCTATGAAGTTTATCCTATTTTCTACCCAATTTTTTTGAAACTAAAGGTTGGATTTAAGATTGGAATCATGGAAATTGGTCTATAATGGGTAGAAATCACTTACCCAAGTTACCCAGGTGCAAAAGCATCCAAAAATCGTCGTCAAATCACGGGTCCGGGTCCGTTTACCAAAAACATTGACTGAAGTCAACTTTATTCAAATTTCCAATACAAAATTTTCATTTTTATCAGCTTTTCACATAAAGGCTTCCCGGATGCACGCCTGGGCTGCGCACGCAAATCGAGGGGAGATAGAAGGAGGTTTTCATACCTCGGAACATATAATTAGATAGAATATACGGGATGATCCTTTTGGGTCATCACAGATTGTATTAACTGTTAGTTGGCTTACCTAGCGGGTTGGGTTAGGTGCCATCACGACTAGTGGATTTTGGGTTGTGACATAAAGAGGCTCTAGGAAAGTTTGATGCTAAAAGTGATGAGGGTATTTTTCAAGATTATTCTCCACATACTAAAGCTTATTATGTTTATAATAAAAGAACTATTTGTATTGAAGAAAGTATACATGTGATTTTTTGATGAATATAAATATTTGGATGAGAAAGGTACACATGTTGTTGCTGATGGAGAATTTGAACCCAGGGATAACAATAGAGAACATATAAAACAGCAAAATGAGATGAACAATTTATACACTTCCCCAAAATATGGAGTCAACTGTCATAAGCATCTAGTACTGTAAATACAATGTACAATACGGTGACTTGCTCCTACAAAAGCCTGAAGTACAAAAGACAAAAACTATGCACTGAGGAAAGGAAATGAGGTGAGATGTGGACACTGAGCAGCTACCTCGGTCCTCGAACAAACTCCAGGCGCGTCCGAAGATCAACTAGTTAGATGGTCCGGTACCTAGATCTGCACACAGAGGTGCAGGGAGTAACATGAGTACGCCAACTCAGTAAGTAATCAAAGTAACTAAAAACTTGAGTATAGTGACGAGCATTTATAAATCATGTAAATCCATATACTGAATAACAGTGGAAATGAATAGATCAAGTGAGGAATCTACATTCCGAATATTTCATAAAAGTCCAGTTTCCATTTAAAAATCTCGCATAAAATCATTGGTCCAACATTATCATCAGAGGCTTAGTGTAAAGAAGAGTGAAAAATAGTAGTTTCATAAAATATAAGCCCCTCGGGCATAATATCCCTCATAATAAAGCCTCTTGGGCAAGCCTCTCATACACTCGTGACTCCACTATCATTATCTCATGCTCACACTAGACACTCGTACTCAGCAAGTACCAGGAATACACACAACTGCTGCGGTGGGCAGCCCGGTCCAACACACACATATATATATATATATATATATGTATATAGATATCTATACTGTTGCGGCGTTCAGCCCGATCCTTATAACATACGCTGCGTCGTGCAGTCCGATCCATATAATAGTCGATTGTGCCCACTAGGGGTGTACAGACTCCGGAGGGGCTCCTACAACCCAAGCGCTATATTTTCTGCGGCGTGCAGCCTGATCCAATATGTATATTGGTGCGGCGTGCATCCCGATCCATATATAACATATATTGCTGCGGTGTGCAGCCCGACCCGTATATAAAATATATTGTTGCGGCGCGCAGCCCGACCCATATGCAATATGTAACATATATATTGCTGCGCCGTGTAGCCCGACCCATATGCAATATATAACATATATATTGCTGTGACGTGCAACCCGATCCATAACTATCCTCACATACTAGGCTCTCGGCCTAGACATATATATTGCTGTGGCGTGCAACCCGATCCATAACTATCCTCACATACTCAGCTCTCAGCCTGACTCAGTCATCCTCACAAGCCACTCGGGCAATTCATATCACTCACGGGACTCAACCCAAAACACTTCTCAGAGTTTCAAATCAGTGTGATAACACTGAAAATAACAACAAGTGGTAAACATGACTGATTCACAGATGTTCTATTTAGATAGTGGTAGAGTAGTGTAAAAGTACCTCTGAGGGTCTAAACAGGTCGGCACAAGGTCCCAAACATGGCTCACAGCCCATAAACAAGTATAAATTTCTAAAATACAGGATATCACAAGGTTTCAAATTGAATACGCAACTTAATAGTCGCTACGGGACGGACCAAGTCACAATCCCTATCGGTGCACTTCCACATGCTCGTCACCTAGCATGTGTATCACCTCATTTACCAAAACAATATAAAATACCGGGGTTCCATACCCTCAGGTTTAGAGTCACAATCGTTACTTACCTCAAAATAGCCCAAAAGCTACTCCGCGATGCTCTTGCCCCTCGAATTGGTTTTCAAAAGCACCGAATCTAATCAATACCAGATTAACATCATCAATATATGCTAAAGGAACAAAACCCAATAAAAAACTATCAATTTAGACACAATTCTCGAAATTTGGCCAAACCCGAGCCCCGGGACCACGTCTTGGAATTCCATAAAATTTAAATCACAATAATCCTCATCCTCCCACGATTCTATACATACCGAGAACACCAAAATCGGACCACAATTGCCCACTCAAATCCTCAAAAGAAATTTCCAATTCCATGCACCTAACCTCCCCAATTTTGGGTTTAAATCCAACAATTTTCCGGCTTAATTACTTAGAAAACAACATAGAATCGAGTTATGAAGTCGAAAATCTTACCTCCAAGTGATTCCCTTCGATTTCCTCTTCAAACCCTCTCAAAGAGCTCCAAACCCGCTCATCAATGGAGGGAAATAGACAAAAATTCGTAAGAAAGGGCTATTCAAAACATTCTGCCCAACACTAATATTTCCTTCAGTGCGATCGCGTCTCCAGCCATGCGATTGTGATGCACATTCCAGACCACTCTACACGTTCGCGTATCAACAGATGCATTCGCATAGCTCAGATATCCATCCCACACGCGCATCAAAAAACCTATGCGATCTCACAAAGGGCCACGCGACCGCAACGCTTCAGCTGCCCAACCTATGCGATCGCAAAACTTATTACGCGATCGCATAGAACAAACCTGCCTGCCTATAACTTTACTCTATGCGATCGCGGATGAACTCACGCAATCGCAATGAACAAACCACTGCTTCTAAAACACCAGAAAACCAGCAATTTCCCAAAGACCAAAAGTGCCCGTTTGAGCATCTGAAACACACACGAGGCCCCCGGGACCTCAACCAAACCTACCAACATACCCGATAAAATCTGTCAAACTTAGTCGAGCCTTCGAAACACCAAAAACAGCGCAAAAATACCAAAATCACATCAAATTCAAGCCTATGAACTTTGAAACTTCTAAATTTCGCCTCTGATGCCGAAACCAACCAAAACACATCCGATTGATCTGAAAATTTGCACACATATCCAAAACGACATTAAGAACCTTCTCCAACTGTCAGAATTCCATTCCAACCCCGATAGCCTATTTTCCCCTGCCAACCGAAAATCGCCGAAAAACTAACTTTCGCCAATTCACGCCTAATTCCAGACCGGACATCAAAACTTCATTCCGAACACACTCCTAAGTCCCAAATCACCTAACGAAGCTAATCCGAACCATAAAATCCACATTCCGAGGTCGTTTACTGTGATGACCCGAAAGGTCATCCCGTATATTCCTAGTTAATTCTGTGTTCCGAGGTCGTGAAAACCTCCTTCTATCTCACCTCGATTTGTAGCGGGGAAGTCTTTATGTGAAAACCTGATAAAAATAATAATTTTGTAGTAGAAATTTGAATAAAGTTGACATCGGTCAATGTTTTTGGTAAATGGCCCCGGACCCGGACCCGGACCTGGAATCGGACACGGACCTGGACCCGTGATTTGATGGTCCCGGAGATTCCATAGGAAAATATGGTACTTGGGCGTATGCTCGAAATCAAATTCCGAGAAATGAATTTTTAAAAGAAATTGTTTTCTAAAAAATATAAGAAATTTTTAAAATAAAATTCTATTTGAAACCTGTGGTATCGGGCTCGTATCTTGGTTCTAGAGCCCCGTACAGGTTTGATATAATATTTGTGTCATATCTGTAAAGTTTGGCAAGAAACAGACTTCATTAGATGTGATTCGGACCTTAATTGCAAAATTTTTATGTTTAAAGAAGTTTTGAGGAATTTCATTGATTTTTGGTTTAATTCATCATTTTAGTGTTGTTTTATGTGATTTGAAACCTCGAGCGAGTCCGTGTTAGGTTATATGACTTGTTTGTGTGATTATACGGGGTCCCGCGGGCCTCGGGTGTGTTTCGGATGGGCTACGGGTCATTCTCTTCCAACTTTGAACTGCTGTCTTCTGGTGTCTGAAGTCCTTCATCGCGATCGCAGTTCTTCCTTCGCGATCGCGATGTGTCTTTGCAGGTCACCCAAAATTTCCTCTTCGCGATCGTGTAGTTCCACCTTTTTCCCTTCCGCGTTCGCGTGACATCTTCGCGATCGCGTAGTACAATCCAGGCAGCCTTCCTTTTTCCTCTTTGCGTTCGCATAACTGCATTCGCGATCGCGGAAGATAACCTACTCCTTATACGCTATCGCATAAGTTATTTCGCGATCGTATAGAGAATTTTAAGCCAGTAACCATTTCCTTCTACGCGATCACGTCTCGTTTTCCGTGATCGCGATGAACAAAGCACCCGTGCAGAATATAAGTTTATCAAAAATCGGGGTTTCACCCTTTTTGACATATTTTGACTTCTAGAACTCGGTTTTGGGCGATTGTTTGAAGGTTTTTCACACAAATCGAATGTGTAAGTGTTCTTCCAATAGAATTAATTATATTTCATGAATTAGTTCTTGTTTCCATCATTTAAATTGTGTTTTGGGTTGAGGAAGTTGTGAGTTTTGAAAGAAAACTTCAAAAATGAAAATTCATGATTTTGAAAGACCAAATGCTATCGGAATTGGATAAATTTAGTATGGGTGGACTCGTATCGGAATGGGTAATCGAAATTTGTAAAATTTGTCGGGTTCTGAGGTGCGTCCCGGGGGTCGACTTTTGGGTCGATTTTTATAATTTTGTAAAGATTGAAACTTTATTGTTCGGGATAGTTCTTTATACGTTTTATGTGTATTTTGAAGTTTTTTTAGTTGATTGTGAGTCGTCCGGAGGTCTTTACGCCCGAGAAGTCTATTTTTGAGTACCGGGTTATCGTCTTTGAGGTAAGTATCTTGCTTAACCTTGTGTGGGGGAACTACCCATTAGGATTGAGTCTTCCTTGTTGATTGTAGTCCGAGTATGCGAGATGAGAGTGTGTACTCAAACTTATTTGGAATTAGATTGGCCTTTTAGGATTCGTAGGTTCTTATATTACCTGTGTATGATTTATAATTGTTACATTTAGATCCTTGGTTGTTAATTTCATCCCTTCCTGTTTAAATTAGATTTACTTGTTTTTGGATTCCTTCGTTGGCTATTTGACCTTACTTGACTTAACTCTACTTCTCTTATGATCATGCTATATTTTCTTCCTAGCTTGCCTAATTGACTATAATTAGTGTCATCTAGCTTTATAGTTGATTAGTCATAGTTGAAACATCTATTCGTTGGAGTCAAGCATGCCCGTGAGTCTTACGTTGTGATTTATATTACTATTCCCTTAATGCCACTTAGGTCTAATTGTTAGACATTTATCTTATTGGGATTTCCTTGATGTTGCATATTACTGCCCTTTGTTTAAGTTGAGTTTATTCCGTGAAGTTAATTGTTTAGGTGAGATTGGTTATAGTTGTTTCACTTGCTGGGATCATGTGGTTTCTCTTATTATTCCTGCTGTCAATGGTATTGTTTGCATTGTGAGTCCCTTGCTGGGATGTTATGGTTTCAATTATTGTTTATGCTGTCAATGGTATTATTTGCGTTGTGATTCCCTTACCGGGATGTTTATGGTTCTTATTGTTGATTTTCCTTGCCAAACTACTGTTATTAATGTTGTTTGGGTGAGGAAGAGCGTAAGCACGAAGGGTTATGTCGTGTATTTATTGATTGTGAGGATGAGAGTGTAAAAGCACGAAGGGTGATGCCGTGCCATGTTTATTTTATTTAAGCACGAAAGATAATGCCGTGCCATGTTTATTTTATTTAAGCACGAAGGATAATGCCGTGTCATTTTTATTTACTTATTGTGAGGATGAGAGTGTAAAATCACGAAGGGTGATGTCGTGCACTTGTTTTGGTGAGGATGAGAAGCACGAAGGGTGATGCCGTGCACTTGTTTTGGTGAGGATGAGAGTAAAAGCACGAAGGGTGATGCCGTGCACTTGTCTTTGCATTTTATTCCGTTATTCTAAATTTGGATATCCTACTGCTCTCTTATTGTATTTATTGGCAAGATTTGATATTCCTCCTGTACTGCATGGTAATTTCTGAGTTACGGACTGAGTTCCGGTAGATAAATCTTGAGGAGATTTTGATCAAGGGATTTTATTGAAAATTATTATTGAAAAAGTAAAGGTTTCGAGATGATTATATTTGAATGACTTTTACATTGAAGATATACTTGAAAACCACTAGTCTTGCCTAAAATGATATATGGAAGCCATTTATTGGGAAAACATCTTTGGGAAGTTTCATATTTGAAAGAAACTATGTTTTACGTAATTTTCTCTATTAAATATACTTATATCTACTTTTGGAGAAAGTATGTTTTCAAAGGAAACTCTTCCATACTAAAATGATTTTATTTGTAAAAGTTTTCATGTGAACTGTTGTTTAAAGATTTCCACCAGTTTATGGATTTTAATGGCTAAGGCCCGATGTGAACAAACCTACGTAGGGTTGAGTTATTGGTGTTCTCTATTGTATTGTGTTTCCTTTCGGTTTGGCTTGTTTTGTTATCCATCTTTCTGTGAATTTTTGTGCTGTCTCGTGATTGATTTCTGTAATTTCCTTCCGCTTTATATTGTCATGGTTGTAAATTATTCCATGAAGTATTAGATAGATGTAACGTTCGGTCATTTCTAGATTCATGTTATTTATTTTGTAGACCAGTGGTGTCTTGACTAGTCCTCGTCACTACTCCACCGAGGTTAGTCTTGATACTTACTGGGAACCGTTATGGTGTGCTCATACTACACTTCTGCACATTTTTGTGTGCAGATCCAGGTATATATTGCAGTAGCTGTGTGGATGATTGCAGAGTAGACCCAAGGTAACTTGCTGCTGCGTTCGCAGGCGTCTGTGTCACCTTCTTTTTATTTATTATTCATACACTGTTGTATTGATTTCCAAACAATTGTACTTAGAAGTTGTAGAAGATTCATAGAGCTTATGACTTGTATTATCGGTTTTGGGAAAGTTTGTGCATTCTGTTGAGATTTTATATCAAGACTGTTAGTTTTCCTTTTATTATTGTTGTTATTCAGTAACTGCTAGGCTTACCTAGTCCCTAAGACTAGGTGCCATCACGATACCCAACGGAGGGAAACTAGTTCGTGACAAGTTGGTATCAGAGCTCTAGGTTCATAGGTGCTACGAGTCCTAAGCGAGTTTAGTAGAGTCTTACGGATCGGTATGTCTGTACTTATATTCGAGAGGCTACAGAACTATTAGGATAATTTCACTTCCTTCATTCCTATTGTGCGAGTTCATTGATCTTGAAATTATCGTTTCATTCTCTCACCGATGGTGAGGACACGTACTGGGGGGACAGGTACTGGGGGGACAGGTACTGGGGGTGCCTGTTGCTACCCTGGATTTCGGTGGGCCTGGGCATAGTTTTGAGTATAATTGGTGTTGTCTCAAGCAGGGTTGATTCCAGTGCACCAGCCACCCACGGATCAGGGTAGGAGTTTAGACTCTCGTAGCCTACACTCCAGAGCAGCGAGATCACATTGGTCAGGTAACCGTTGTCATGACAACACGACATCTGGTTTCAGTTCAGTCATGGTTAGGGTAGCAGCATCGGAGGAATAATACCTTGGACTTGAGAGGTACAGGAAGTACCACCCTTCTATCTTTCAGTGTATGGGTGGCAGATGGTGCTCAGGGTTTTCGGGAGGGGTGTCACTATATTCTTCGTACTTTGGGTATTGTGGAGACGAGCGGGGTTGCTTTGTCACGTCTCACATTCAGAGTAGTGGGTGGATCAGTGGTGGCGGCATATGAGTTGGGGTGACCTGGTCGAGTTAGCTTGACTAGCATGGATTCAGTCTTTCGGAGATGCTTTGAGAGAGGTTGCACCTCAGTTCCTTCGGGATGTATGGCGCGCGGAGTTTGAGCAGTTGTGCCAGGGCGCTGTGTCAACAATGAAGCATGCCGTCAGATTCAGTGAGTTGGCTAGACACGCACTTTGCTTGGTTGCTTCAGTTAGGAGATGAGACCGTAGAGTCATTTGGGAGATTCAGGCATGATATTCGATTTAGCGGGACTCGAGTGTTAGAGTAGGGTGCCTCGTTTCAGCAGGTAGTAGGGATCGCTCGCTGGTTAGAGAGCACGTGGGACCGGGAGCGAGAGGACATACGAGATCAGGGATAGAGTTTAGGGAGGCAATGAGGCCTCGTAGATTGGAGGAATATACTGGTCCGTATTATGGAGGCAAGTTATGACACGGTAGAATTTTTGTGGGTCAACCAGTTCAGTTTGCATTACCAGCTTCGCATGGGATTTCAGGTACTCTTGGGTCCCAGAGGATTCGTATTGTGTGCTTTTCCACAGCCATGTCGGCAGCGAGATTATTTTCAGTGTGGAGATGTTAGCCATAGGGTGAGATATTGTTCCAGAATTAAGGTAGGTGTGTGGTAGCAGGGTATTCAGGTGAGTAGAGGGCTCCTAAGAGGGGGAGACCCGACCTATTATTGTGTTTCGTACAGAAAAATAGAGGCGGTTGTGCCAGATATCGTGACCCAGGTATGTTTTGATGTGTTGCAGAGGGGCACCAATTGTATTTCATTATAGTTCTGCTGGTCGGGACGAGTTCCCTTATTTGTTGTTTCATTTATGAGTGAGTTCCATGTTTTGCACTCCATTTTGTGTTTGCTCCTGTTGGGAGATTCTATGAGTAGTATCCCGTGTCTATCATTGTTTATTTCATTCTTGATAGGGGTGAAACTGGAAGTGAGTCCTTGTTGTTCTTCGTGGTAAGCTTTATGTGATTTTCCTGAGTAGTTTGTTTATGAGTTGAGATTTGATACTCCATCGAGATGTGAGATCAACTAGCGTTATGATTTTATCAGCTGAAATGAATTAGCGGAGGAATTTCAATTGGTGCGATATATTTTTGGTCGATCCAGAGTTGAGGGTGAGGTCCTCGTGATATTTGTGATTCGATATATTTAGATCGGGATGAGTACCGCAGTGGAAATTTTATCAGGATGGTATCCTTTTTATTGTCCATATGCTTTGCTTCTTCCTTGTTATATTGCTTTTGGTAAGTCGGTATTGATAGAGAGTTTTGCCTATGGGCTTGTTTGATAGTTCCTTTATAGGTTTCTATTTTCATATTCAGTCATTTTATTATGTGTTTCTTTAGTTTAGTTTGCGGGATGTGTGCCCGGTGGTGTCAGTTATGGCTGGTGACTCAGAAGTTTAATAATGAAGTCTTCGTGTTCATTGCATCATTATCAGTGTTATGGGGTTTGGAAACTGAGTTCTTTCAGATGTGGGGCTAATTGCCATTGTCGAGTTGATTTCGAGCAGCTATTGTGATCAAACGTGTTATCTGAGCCTGTGTGTGATGTACTATGTTGTGTGGTCGTGCCTTGTAGGTGTAGTCATGATTTGATGCGGCTGATTGAGGCTAATGCCGGATATGGATTTAGAATCGGGTCTTTTGCAAATGAGTAGAGGGTGAGAAGTAGAGGTATGCGGCTTATCGGTGGTGATGTGAAGGCTATATCGCGGTTGTGATTGTTTCATTGAGCTTATGTGGGTTGGGGTGACGTGGGATCACCCACGACTATGTGTTGGAAGTATACCATCAGTGATTGGATGAGTTCAAGGTGTATCTTGGCACGTTCGAGGACGAATGTTTGTTTAAGAGGGGGAGATTTGATGACCCAAAAGGTCATCCCGTATATTTCTAGCTAATTCTATGTTCCGAGGTCATGAAAACCTCCTTCTATCTCAGCTCGATTTGCATGCACATCCCGAGTGTGTAGCCGGGAAGCCTTTATGTGAAAAACTGATAAAAATGATAATTTTGTAGTAGAAATTTGAATAAAGTTGACTTCGGTCAACGTTTTTGGTAAAAGGACCCGGACCCGTGATTTGACGGTTTCGGAGGGTCCGTAGGAAAATATGGGACTTGGAGTATGCCCGGAATCGAATTCCGAGGTCCCAAATCCGAGAAATGACTTTTTAAAAGAAATTATTTTCTGAAAAATATAAGAGATTTTGAAAATGAAATTCTATGTGAAGCTTGTGGTATCAGGCCCATATCTTCGTTCTAGAGCCCGGTACAGGTTCGATATAATATTTGTGTCATATCTGTAAAGTTTGGCAAGAAACGAACTTCATTAGATGTGATTCGGACCTTAATTGCAAAATTTGATGTTTAAAGGAGTTTTGAGGAATTTCATTGATATTTGGTTTAATTCATCGGTTTAGTGTTGTTTTATGTGGTTTGAAACCTTGAGTGAGTCCGTGTTAGGTTATATGACTTGTTTGTGTGATTAGACAGGGTCCCGGGGGCCTCGGGTGTGTTTCGGATGGGCTACGGGTCATTTTCTTCCAACTTTGAACTGATGTCTTCTGGTGTCTGAAGTCCTTCATCGCGATCGCAGTGCTTCCATCGCGATCGCGATGTGTCTTTGCTGGTCGCCCAAAATTTCCTCTTCGCGATCGCGTAGTGATGCGTGGCTAGAATCCATGGTTTTAAGCATTATATACCTTACATTTTATGTGCTTTTGTTATAAAAATACACGTTATTTGTGCATAATGGAGTCTATTTCATGTGTAGGTGAATTGGAGATGGAAGCCGAGCTAAATGGGTGCATAAACGTCAAAAATACGCTCAAGAGTCGAAAAGGAGTGACCCGGGCCATACCCGGGCGTTTGGCCCCTAAAGTCAGGCAGACCCTGGCGTTAGGTGGGCATTTGGCCCTTAAAGACAGGCTGACCCTAACGTTAGCCAGGCGTTTGTCCCCTAACGATAGGCCTGCCCAGTCGTTAAGGGGGCGTTTGGGGCTTAACACTTGGGTGTGGTCCGGTCAACTCCGAGTTTTGAAGGTTTTATGTGTTTCCCGATTGGAACAGAAGTCTCCTACACGTTTATGGTTTGTCTCAAACATATAAATAGACCCAAAAACACAACTTGGAGAGGAGGATGCCATTCTTGGAGAGAAAACACATACAAGATCATTGAGAAGCAAAGGATTATCAGTTTTCTTCATCTTATTCTAGTATTTTCAATTTATGCAAAACTTATGCAATTGTTTAATTCTAGTATGAGTGGCTAAACACCCATTGTTCTAGGATTGTGGTTATCCATGAATTTTGTTATTCGACATTAAGTTAACCTTGATTATAAGTCATTCAATATATGGTTGTTTCTTCAATTCTGCGTTTAATTGCTTAATTGTCTGGCTAGCAGTTAGGTTCTATATACTATCTATGTTATGCTTGGGAAAGCCGTATATAGATTAGAGAAGAATTGAAGAGAGCGCGATCTTAACCCTTCAGGGGAGCGGATTTGTGGTTAGGATAGGAATATACCTAGTCACCGTGCTTAATTAAACATCGTAATCTTAGTGCGTTCTAATAGATTAATTTCATAGGAATATAGGCGTTAATCTATTGAGAATAGGCGAGTAGTACTTCGGGAGAAGGCTACGAGAGAAATTATCGATTAATTAGCAACCATGAGTGAATTATATGAGAGGGAGAATTAATTAGAATGCAATACGAATGGTGAATTGATTACAACCCTGGAATATTTGTCTCTACTGAATACACACAACAATAATTTTGTCAATTGATAACNTAGAGTGATTCAACAAGTAGTTTACGCAAGTCCCTGTGGGTTCGACATTCGATTTAACATTATATTACTTGCTACGACCACGTATACTTGCGTGTGCGTCTAGAACCGACAAGTTTTTGGCGCCGTTGCCAGGGACTTGAATATAGACTACTTTTTAGTTACTTGCTTTAATTATTTATTTCATTGAGTCAAACGTCACGTGATTGTTGCTCTAATCTCGGGAACTTCGAGTGAATGCGTAGGGTCAGAAGCCAGGATAGATTTGACGACTTTGACCCTGAACCTGAGAGTTCATTTCACAGGAGATTGCGAGAAGCAAGAGATACATTTGATATTCATGACTTCATCCAATTTCCGGTGAACATGGCAGAGGAACAACACATGGCTGTTCAGGAGGTGGCAATGCCCAGTATTGCTAATGTNTGTTGGGAGAAGCAAAGCGATGGTTAAAGGCAGAACCAGCAAATTCCATTACAACATGGAGTGATTTGGCGAGAAAATTTCTGGCAAGGTTCTTCCCTTCAGGAAAGACTGCAAAGATTAGGAGTGAGATAGTCTCCTTTAGACAAAAAATTGGCGAATCTTTATATTCAGCATGGGAAAGGTTCAAGGGGCTACTCAGAGACTGCCCTCATCACAATCAGACAAACGAGGTGTTAGTTCACACTTTTATTGAAGGACTCCATTTGCAGACAAAAATTGTGGTAGATACAGCAGCCGGAGATCAGATCTTGGAGAAGAATTATGATGAAATATTTTCATTACTGATTAAATTCTCCAAAAGCAATCCAGACTGGCAAGGTGAGATGGGGAGAAATATGGTTCAGAAATCACCAGGGGATCTTGAAATAGATGTTGTCTCAGCATTATCAGCTCAGATCTCTACATTGACTAACCAAGTCAATCAGATGAACCTGATCATTAACAAGCAACAGGCCCAGCCAGTGCAACCAGTTCAACAGATTCATGTATTTTGTGAAGTTTGTGGAGAGGGTCACATGAGCAATCTATGCCCAGCAAATCCAGAGTCTGTATATTTTGTGGGTAATGTAAATCGAGGCCAAAAAAATATATGGGGATACCTACAATCCCAACTGGAGGAACCCCCCAAATTTCTCTTGGGGTGGTAGTCAAGGCAATCAGAATCAATATCGGCCACAAACACATCAACAACAATACAGACCACCTCAGGCTGAACAATCATCTAGCTTTGAGGAGATTATGAGGAGAATGATAAACGACCAACTTTCTTTCAATCAGAAAATAATGGCTGATCACCAGGCTCAAGCAGCAACAATGAGAAACTTGGAAAGTCAATTGGGGAAACTTGCCAGTTCCCAAAATACCAGACCAGAATGAGCTCTTCCTAGTGATACTGAGCCTAATCCTAAGGCTCAAGTCAATGCAATTACCTTGAGGAATGGAAGAATACTAGAAGAAGCTCCAAAAACAAAGAAGAATACAGCTCATCCTGGAGGAGAATTTTTTCCCAAGCCAGTTGAGGGGAATGAGAAAGATGATAAAGGACCTGAGCCAATAATTGAAACAAGGCCACCACCTCCATTTCCAAAAAGACTGCAGAGGCAAAAATATGATGCTAAGTACAAGAAATTCCTAGATATTTTGAGCCAAGTGAGTGTGAATTTTCCTTTGGTGGAAATTTTGCAAGAAGTGCCTAAGTATGCGAGGTATCTCAGAGATATTGTGGAAAATAAACGAATACATGCGGAGTTCGAAACAGTTGCACTCACTGAAGACTGTAGTGCTAGAGTTCAAAGTAAACTTCCTCCTAAGTTGAAGGATCCTGGTAGTTTTGCAATTCCTCTGTCTCTTGGAAAACAAGAAGTTGGTAGATCCGTGTGTGATTTAGGGGCTAGTATAAACCTGATGCCATCTTCTTTGTTCAAGAATCTCGTATTGGGGGTTCGTAGACCTACCACAATCACCTTACAGTTAGCAGATAGGTCGCTAATTATGCCGGAAGGGATTATTAAGGATGTGCTGGTTCGAGTGGGAAAGTTTATTCTTCCCGCTGATTTTATTGTGCTTGATTCCGAGGCAGATGAGGAAGTGCCCATTATTTTGGGGCGACCATTCTTAGCTACTGGTGGAGCAATTATTGATGTGAGGGCAGGAAAGTTAGAAATGAGAGTTGACGATGAAGAGGTCACTTTTAATGTGTACAAGGCACTTAAACTCCCAAAGCATTATGAGGACCTATGCATGATTAATGTGGTCGACGTGGAGGGGATAGAGAAGAGTCCTTGTGTGAATGGCAGTGATCCAGAGGAGGTGGTGTTGCAAGCTGAGGGTGTAAAGATAATTGCGAAAGGAACCAGAGATGAAAAAAGAGACCCGTTAAGAGTGGGCAAAAAGGCATGGGAGAAAGAAGAGAAAATGCCCATCCTGAGCAGAGTAGCAGAGTCGTGCCACGACTATAAATAAGGCGCTTGTTGGGAGGCAACCCAGCCTGTATATCTTTTCATAATTTTTTTTAGTGTCAGTTTTGTGTTGTTTTTATTTTTTTTTGCAGAGTTGGAGAAGTCTGAGTACCCAAAAGTTGAAGCTCAGGAGCATGTTTGAGATTAAGTGTGGGGTCATCCCGACTCTAAAGATTGATAATCATGTCCGAGCTAGACCCGAGGGGGTCCTAGGGAGTATTTCTCACCCTTGTTTTAATTTTTTTCTTTGTGATCATGCATCGAGGACTATTCATAACATAAGTGTGGGGTGGGGTAATTACAATCTGAAGTGTAATTGTATAAAATTATTGTTTTTTAGAAAAAACTCGGATTTTTCCCAACGATGGATCTGTTGGACAATTTTCTTGAGGGATAAAGTCTAAAGAAAATACAAAAAAATATTTTTTTAGGTAGTGTAGTAATCAATTTTCTTGAGGGATAAAGTCTAAAGAAAATACAAAAAAGATTTTTTTAGGTAGTGTAGTAATTCCCCCTTAGTTTTTCTTTTGACCACGGTTCTTTTCCAAGGGTGTAACTTGAACCGAGTAATTTAAATTATTTTTGTTTCTTATTTTGTAGAGTAGTTAGGAAGAAACTGAGTAACTTAGAAATACCCTATGACATGTTTGATGCCGACATATTAGGTTATGACATACATTCTGCTTTCCCTTTTATTTGGTTTGACATGTGATGCCCGAGTACAAATAAATATCCTATTTTGTGATGCCTTAGCTCAGTTGTTTGACTTGTATTCTACATAGTGTGATGTTGCTTAATTCTCTCAATTTCGTGTGCTTGCTTGACTTGAGAGTTGAATAAAACCGTTGTGATTGAGTCATGTGCAATGTGTGAGTGAGGTTTAGTCATTTTCTATGCTATCCTATGTAGTCTAGAACTTGCCCCGTGTGTTAATCGAAACGAAATTGTAAGTTAAGCTAGTCTAGGAGATGAAGTAGGCATTTTTTTTCTTGATCATGGATGTTCTTGTCACATAAGAATTACATTTTCCATTGCTAGCCCCTTTGAGCCTTTAGACCTTTTCTTTGGTACCCACATTACAAGCCGTACCCCTATTTTGTTCTTAAATTGAGATTTTTGCACCTTTTCCTCCTAAGGCACTTAGTCGCTAAAAGAAGTAAGGTGAGATATTGGGGATTAACTTTTGAGTGGAGCCATGTAAGGGTCCGTTGGTGCACAAAAATTGTATTCAAAAGTCACTAGTCATTGAATCTTCATGTATGGAGTGTGTGTAGGAAAGAAGAAAAAAAATGATAGTAAAAGTATGTACAAAAAAGATACACACGTCAAATTTTTATCAATTTATGCTAGTGAAAATATATAAGTGCTTTATTGAAAAAGGGCTATGTTGAATATGAATTGTGGCAAGCGAATTGGTTGAGAAGAATATGTGTTGATTTGTGAAAGTGGTGTATTAAAGTGCTTAGGAGGGTTAGTCACTATTCCTAAATATATCCTACCCGTCCCTTAGCCTACATTACAACCTTAAAA
>ML400241.1:3039-55111 GCA_005239525.1 Nicotiana knightiana | reverse complement strand
TTAATGAAATGTGTATGTGTTGAAGGATATTGCTCGAGGACGAGCAAGAGTCTAAGTGTGGGGTGTTGATGCGTGGCTAGAATCCATGGTTTTAAGCATTATATACCTTACATTTTATGTGCTTTTGCTATAAAAATACACGTTATATGTGCATAATGGAGTCTATTTTATCTGTAGGTGAATTGGAGATGGAAGCCGAGCTAAATGGGTGCATGAACATGAAAAATACGCTCAAGAGTCGAAAAGGAGTGACCCGGGCCATACCCGAGCGTTTGGCCCCTAAAGCCAGGCAGACCCTGGCGTTAGGTGGGTGTTTGGCCCTTAAAGCCAGGCTGACCCTGGCGTTAGCCAGGCGTTTGGCCCCTAACGCCAGGCCTGCCCAGATGTTAAAGGGGCATTTGGGGCTTAACACCTGGGTGCCTGGTCCGGTCAACTCCGAGTTTTGAAGGTTATATGTGTTTGCCGGTTGGAATATAAGTCTCCTACATATTTAGGGTTTGTCCCAAACATATAAATAGACCCAAAACACAACTTGGAGAGGAGGTTGCCATTCTTGGAGAGAAAATACACACAAGATCATTGAGAAGCATAGGATTATCAGTTTTCTTCATCTTATTCTAGTATTTTCAATTCATGCAACACTTATGCAATTGTTTGACTATAGCA
This sequence comes from Nicotiana knightiana, assembly GCA_005239525.1. Taxonomy (NCBI): domain Eukaryota; kingdom Viridiplantae; phylum Streptophyta; class Magnoliopsida; order Solanales; family Solanaceae; genus Nicotiana; species Nicotiana knightiana. The sequence continues at coordinate 54,445 of ML400241.1, read as the reverse complement.
TGAGTGGCTAAACACCCATTGTTCTGGGGTTGTGGTTTAGCCATGGATATTGTTATTCGACATTAATTTAACCTTGAATATAGTTTACTCAATATATGGTTGTTTCTTCAATTCTGTGTTTAATTGCTTAATTGTCTGGCCAGCAGTTTGGTTCTATATACTATCTATGTTATGCTTGGGAAAGCCGTATATAGATTAGAGAAGAATTGAAGAGAGCGCGATCTTAACCCTTCAGGGGAGCGGATTTGTGGTTAGGATAGGAATATACCTAATCACCGTGCTTAATTAAACATCGTAATCTTAGTGCATTTTAATAGATTAATTTCATAGGAATATAAGCGTTAATCTATTGAGAATAGGCGAGTAGTACTTCGGGAGAAGGCTACGAGAGAAATTATCAATTAATTAGCAACCATGAGTGAATTATATGAGAGGGAGAATTAATTAGAATGCAATACGAATGGTGAATTGATCACAACCCTGGAATATTTGTCTCTACTGAATACACACAACAATAATTTTGTCAATTGGTAATTAGTTAGTTCATAGAATAATAGTATAAATTAATACATTCTTGGATTTTGTTTTGGCTTGATTAAATAACAATTAGAGTGGTTCAACTAGTAGTTTACACAAGTCCCTGTGGGTTCGACATTCGATTTAACATTATATTACTTGCTACGACTACGTGTACTTGCGTGTGCGTCTGGAACCAACACGTAACTCCACCTTTTTCCCTTCCACGTTCGCGTGAGCATCTTCGCGATTGCGTAGTACAATCCAGGCAACCTTCCTTTTTCCTCTTCGCGTTCGCATAACTGCATTCACGATCGCGGAAGATAAACTACTCCTTATACGCGGTCGCATAAGTTATTCCGCGATCCCGTAGAGCATTTTAAGACAGCAACCATTTCATTGTACGCGATCGCGTCTCGTTTTCCACGTTCGCGATGAACAAACCACCTGGGCGGAATATAAGTTTACCAAAAATTGGGGTTTCACCATTTTTGACATATTTTGACTTCTAGAACTCGATTTTGGGCGATTCTTTGAGGTTTTTTCACACAAATCNGGTAAGTGTTCTTCCACTAGAATTAATTATATTTCATGAATTAGTTCTTGTTTCCATAATTTAAATTGTGTTTTGGGTTGAGGAAGTTGTGGGTTTTGAAAGAAAACTTCAAAAATGAAAATTCATGATTTGAAAGACCAAATGTTATCGGAATTGGATAAATTTAGTATGGGTGGACTCATATCGGAATGGATAATCGGAATTTGTAAAATTTGTCGGGTTCCGAGGTGCGGCCCGAGGGTCGACTTTTGGGTCGATTTTTATAATTTTATAAAGATTGAAACTTTATTGTTCAGGATAGTTCCTTATACGTTTTATGTGTATTTTGAAGTTGTTTTAGTTGATTGTGAGTCGGTCGGAGGTCTTTCCGCCCGAGAAGTCTATTTTTGAGTACCGGGTTGTCGTCTTTGAGGTAAGTATCTTGCCTAACCTTGTGTGGGGGAGCTAACCCTTAGGATTGAGTCTTCCTTGTTGATTGTAGTGCGAGTATGCGAGGTGACGAGTGTGTACTCGAACTTATTTTCAATTAGATTGGCTTTTTAGGATTCATAGGTTCTTAATACCTGTGTATGATTTGTAATTGTTACATTTGAATCCTTGGTTGTTAATTTCATCCCTTCCTGTTTAAATTAGAATTACTTGTTTTTGGATTCCTTCGTTGGCTATTTGACCTTACTTGACTTAACTGAATATTCTACTTCTCTTATCATCATGCTATATTTTCTTCCTAGCTGGCCTAATTGACTATAATTAGTGTCATCTAGCCTTATAGTTGATTAGTCGTAGTTGGAACATCCATTCGTTGGAGTCAAGAATGCCCGTGAGTCTTATGTTGTGATTTATATAACTATTCCCTTAAGTGCCACTTAGGTCTAATTGTTAGACATTTATGTTATTGGTATTTCTTTGATGTTTCCTATTACTGCGCCTTTGTTTAAGTTGAGTTTATTCCGTGAAGTTAACTGTTTAGGCGAGATTGTTTATAGTTGTTTCCCTTGCCGGGATCGTGTGGTTTCTCTTATTATTCCTGCTGTCAATGGTATTGTTTGCATTGTGAGTCCCTTGCTGGGATGTTACGGTTTCTATTACTATTTATGCTGTCAATGGTATTGTTTGTGTTGTGATTCCCTTGCCGGGATGTTTATGGTTCTTATTGTTGATTTTCCTTGCCAAACTGTTGTTATTGATGTTGTTTGGGTGAGGAAGAGCGTAAAACATGAAGGGTGATGCCGTGTATTTATTTATTGTGAGGATGAGAGTGTAAAAGCACGTAGGGTGATGCCGTGTCATGTTTATTTTATTTAAGCACGAAGGATAATGCCGTGCGATGTTTATTTTATTTAAGCACAAAGGATAATGTCGTGCCGTTTTTATTTACTTATTGTGAGGACGAGAGTAAAAGCACGAAGGGCAATGTCGTGCACTTATTTTGGTGAGGATGAGAAGCACGAAGGGTGATGCCGTGCACTTGTTTTGGTGAGGATGAGAGTAAAGCACGAAGGGTGATGCCGTGCACTTGTTTTCGTGAGGATGAGAGTAAAGCACGAAGGATGATGCCGTGCACTTGTTTTGGTGAAGATGGGAGTAAAAGCACGAAAGGTGATGCCGTGCACTTGTCTTTTCATTTTATTCCGTTGTTCTAAATTTGGATATTCCTACTGCTCTCTTACTGCATTTATTGGCAAGATTTGATATTCCTCCTGTACTGCATGGAAATTTCTGAGTTATGGACTGAGTTCCGGTAGATAAATCTTGAGGAGATTTTTGATCAAGGGATTTTATTGAAAAGTATTATTGAAAAAGCAAAGGTTTCGAGATGATTATATTTGAATGACTTTTACATTGAAGATATACTTGAAAAGCACTAGTCTTGCCTAAAATGATATTTGGAAGCCATTTATTGGGAAAGCATCTTTGGGAAGTTTCATATTTGAAAGAAACTATGTTTTACGTAATTCCCTCTATTAAATATACTTATATCTACTTTTGGAGAAAGTATGTTTTCAAAGGAAACTCTTCCATACTAAAATGATTTTATTTGTAAAAGTTTTCATGTGAACTGTTGTTTAAAGATTTCTACCAGTTTATGGATTTTAATGGCTAAGTCCCGATGTGAACAAAACCTACGTAGGGTTGAGTTATTGGTGTTCTCTATTATATTGTATTTCCTTTCGGTTTGTCTTGTTTTGTTGTCCATCTTTCTGTGTATTTTTGTGATGTTTCGTGATTGATTTATGTAATTTCCTTCCGCTTTATATTGTCATGGTTGTAAATTATTCCATGAAGTCTTAGATAGATGTAACGTTCGGTCATTTATATATTCATGTTATTTATTTTGTAGACTAGTGGTGTCTTGACTAGTCCTCGTCACTACTCCACCGAGGTTAGTCTTGATACTTACTGGGCACCGCTGTGGTGTGCTCATACTACACTTCTGCACATTTTTATGTGCAGATCCAGGTATATATTGTATTAGCTATGTGGATGATTGCCGAGGAGACTCAAGGTAACCTGTTGTTGCGTTCACAGGCGTCGGACTCACCTTCTTTGTATTTATTATTCATACATTGTTGTATTTACTTCCAAACAGTTGTACTTAGAAGTTGTAGAAGATTTATAGAGCTTATGACTTGTATTACCGGTTTTGGGAAAGTTTGTGCATTCTGTTGAGATTCTATATCAAGACTGTTAGTTTTCCTTTTATTATTGTTGTTATTCAGTAACTTCTAGGCTTACCTAGTCCCTAAGACTAGGTGCCATCACGATACCCAATAGAGGGAAACTGGGTCGTGACATTTACCAATAAGTCAACTCCCAATTAATTTTTTTAACTATTAAGGTAATTTAAGAGACTAAGTGTCACTGTTCTCTCCACGACCGCTCTGAACCCGACCCAACACAACATAAATAGGCTAAGCAACATATGATAAAGCAGAAACGGGGGAAACGTGGCTAATCTCACGGAACGACCGGCTGGGTGGTTACATCCTCCCCCTCTTAAACAAACATTCATCCTCGAACGGGTCTAGAAACATACCTGGAGTCTCGAATAAGTGAGGATATCTGCTACCATCTCCCGCTCGGTCTCCCAGGTGGCATCCTCCACCGGCTGTCCTCTCCACTGAACCTCCACTGAAGCTATATCCTTAGACCTCAGCTTTCTGACCTGACGACCCAAAATAGCCACTCGCTCTACCTCATATGACATATCACCCTCTAGATGAACCGTGCTGAAGTCCAAAACATGAGACGGGTCACCAACATACTTCCGAAGCATCGAAACATGGAACACCGGATGAATACTCGATAAGGTGGGAGGAATGGAAAGCCTATACGCCACCTCCCAAATCCTCTAAAGCACCTCAAAAGTACAAATAAACCGGGGACTCAGCTTTCCCCTCTTCCCGAACCTCATAACACCCTTCATGGGTGACACTTTCAGCAATACCTTCTCCCTAACCATGAAAGACACATCTCGGACCTTCCGGTCCGCATAACTCTTCTGCCTAGACTGCGCCGTGCGAAGCCGCTCCTAAATCAAATTTACCTTACCCAACGCATCCTGAACCAAGCCTGTGCCCAATAGCCTAGCCTCGTCCGGCTCAAACCAACCAACCGGAGATCTGCACCTCCTACCATATAAAGCCTCATACAGAGCCATCTGGATACTCGACTGATAACTATTATTATAAGCAAACTCCGCGAGTGGCAGAAACTGGTCCCATGAACCCCCAAAATCAGTGACACATGCACACAACATATCCTCCAAAATATGAATAGTACGCTCTGACTGCCCGTCGGTCTAAGGATGAAATACTGTGCTCAACTCAACCTGAGTACCTACCTACCTTTGCATGGCCCTCCAAAACTAAGATGTGAAGTGAGTACATCTGTCAGAAATGATAGAAACTTGAACCCCATGCAATCGGACAATCTCCCTGATATAAATCTAAGCTAACCTCTCCGAAGAGTAAGTAGTACCAACAAGAATGAAGGGCGCGGACTTGGTCAGTCGATCCACAATAACCCATATAGCATCAAACCTCCTCGAATTCCGTGGGAGTCCAACCACGAAGTCCATGGTGATTCGCTCCCACTTCGACTCTGGAATATCTAATCTCTGAAGCAATCCACCTGGTCTCTGGTGCTCATACTTGACTTGCTGACAGTTGAGACACCGAGCCAAAAACTCAACAATATCTCTCTTCATCTGCCTCCACCAATAATACTGTCTCAGATCCTGATAGATCTTTGCGGGACCCGGATGGATGGAATACCGCGAATTATGGGACTCAACTAGAATCAAATATCGAAGCCATCCACATTGGGCACACAAATCTGGCCCTACATCCTCATGACCCCATCATCACCAATAACCACATCCCTGGCATCACCGCGACGAACCCTGTACTGAAGAACGAGCAAGTGTGGATCATCATAATGGCGTGCTCTAATCTGATCATAAAGAGAATACCTGGAGGCTACACAAGCCAATAACCGCGGGGGATCTGATAGATCCAATCTCACCAACTAACCCGCTAAAGCCTGAACATCAAGTGCCAATGGTCGCTCTACTACTGGAAGGTAGGAGAGACTCCCCAAACTCTCCGCTCTGTGACTCAGGGCATCAACCACTACATTGGCCTTTCTCAGATGGTATAAAATAGTGAGGTCATAATCCTTGAGAATATCCAACCATCTCCTATGACACAATTTCAGATCCTTCTGCTTAAGCAGATGCTGCAAACTACAGTGATCAGTGAAAATCTCACAATGCACTCCACATAAATAATGACGCCAAATCTTCAAGGCGCGGAGAATAGCTGCTAGCTCAAGATCATGCACTGGATAATTCTTCTCGTGCACCTTCAACTATCTAGATGCGTAGGCAATCACCATACTGTCCTGCATTAAAACCGTTCCAAGGCCAACTCTCGAGGAATCACAGTAAACTGTATAAGAACCTGAACCCGTAGGCAAAACCAATACCGGAGTTGTAGTCAAAGCTGACTTGAGCTTCTGAAAACTCTCCTCACACTCCTCAGTCCATTTGAACTGCGCCACCCTTCTGGGTTAGTCTGGTCATAGGTGCTGCAATAGATGAAAATCCCTCTATGAAACGGTGATAGTACCCTGCCAAACCAAGGAAACTGCGAATCTCGGTAGCTGATGCTGGTCTAGGTCAGCTCTGCACCGCATATACCTTCTTCGGATCAACCTGAATACCTTCACTGAACACCACGTGCCCCAAGAACGCTACTAAATCAAGACAGAACTCACACTTCAAAAATTTTGCATACAATATCTTCTCTCTCAAGGTCTGAAGCACAACCCTCAAATGTTGCTCATGATCCTCCCGAGATTGGGAATACACCAAGATATCATCAATAAACATGATGACGAAAGAATCCAAATAAGGCCGGAATACATTGTGCATCAAGTGCATAAAGGCTGCTGGGGCATTGGTCAGCCCAAATGATATAACCAGAAACTCATAATGACCATATCTAGTCCTGAAAGCAGTCTTCGGAATGTCTTGCCCCCGAATCTTCAATTGATGATAGCCAGAACGCAAGTCAATCTTGGAAAATACCTTGGCACCTGCAACTGATCAAACAAGTCATCTATACGAGGCAAGGGATATTAGTTCTTCACCGTAACTTTGTTCAGCTGCCGATAATCAATACACATACGCATAGAACCATCCTTCTTCTTTATGAAAAACACCAGTGCACCCCAAGGTGACACACTAGGCCAAATGAACCCCTTATCTAGGAATTCCTGAAGCTACTCCTTTAATTCCCTCAGCTCCACTGGTGCCATACGATAAGGTGGAATAGAAATAGGCTGAGTGCCTGGCACCAGGTCAATACCAAAATCAATGTCTCTGTCAGGTGGCATGCCCGACAGGTCTGCAGGAAACACGTCCGGAAAGTCACGGACCATAGGAACCGAATCAATAGCAGGAGTCTCACCACTGACATCCCTCACAAAAACAAGATACGATAAACACCCCTTCTCAACCATACGATGAGCCTTCAGGTAGGAAATCACCCTGCTAGGCTCATACTCAGAAGAACCTCTCCACTCAACCCTCAGACATCCTGGCATAGCTAAGGTCACGGTCTTAGCGTGAAAATCAAGAACAACATGACACAGAGATAACCAATCCATGCCCAATATCACATCAAAATCGACCATGCAGAGTAACAGTAGGTCCACTCGGGTCTCCAGACCCCCAATAGATATCACACATGACCGATACACACGGTCCACAACAATAGTATATCCCACCGGAGTCGACACATGAACATGCGTAATGAAAGACTCAAGGGGCATATTCAGAAAATGGGCAAAATATGATGAAACATAGGAATATGTAGAACCAAGGTCAAATAAAGAAAAATCATCTCGGTGACAGACTGAGACAATACCTACGATCACTGCATCGGAGGCCATAGAATCTGGCCTGGCTGGAAATGCATACATACGGGCCTGACCTCCACCTGCTCGACCTCCCCCTCTAGGGCGGCCTCTAGCTGACTGACTACCACCCCTGGCTGCCTGGGTGGGTGGTGAAATAACTGGAGCTGAAGTCAAAGGATGGATCCTAAGCTGAGATAGGCCTCCAAGAAGATAAGAACACTGCCTCCTCATATGCCCGAACTCTCCACACTCATAACAAATCCTTGGAGCTGGAGACGGGTACTGAAAATAACCCCTAGCACCAGAATGGCCACTAGGAGAACCATGCATAGAGGAACCCTGAACTGATGGTGCTTGAGCTGCACTCTGGGCTGGAAGGGCAGCGAATGAAGAACGTCCTGGCTGAGAACTGCGGGAACCATGCCCCGAAGATGCACCACTATGGGCTGGGCGGCCTGACCGAGGAGGCCTGAATAAACGACCTCTACCATGCTGAGACTGCCCCTAGAAAGAGCACCACTAGAGCCACCCGATCCACGAGGCCTCTTGGCCTCCTTATCATCTCGCTCCTGGCGGCGAACCGACTCAATATCTCGAGCAATATCGACAACCTACTCAAAGGTAGCACCTGATACTCTCTCCCAAGTCATAAAAAGGCGGATCTGATAAGTGAGTCCATCCACAAACTTCCTAATCCTCTCCCTATCAGTAGGGACCAACTCGGTGGCATGACAATCCAACTCCGAAAACCGCATCTCATATTGCATCACTGATAACTCCCCTTGACGCAGCTGCTCAAAATGCTTGTGATGTTCCTCCCTGTGAGACTGGGGTACATACTTCTCCAAGAAGATAGTGGAGAACTGTTGCCAGTGAGGGGTGTTGAACCAACATGCCTACGCCTCTCAAAAGACTCCCACCAAGTGAAAACAACACCAAAAAACTGAAAAGTAGAAAACGAGACCCCACTGGTCTCCAGAATCCCAGCAGTACGAAGCATCATCTAACACTTATCCAGAAAACCCTGGGCATCCTCGCCCTCAGCACCACTGAATGTCAGAGGCTGAAGTCTACTAAACCTTTCCAGCCTACGCTGCTCATCATCTAGCATAGCTGGAATCACGAAGTCCTGAACTGGAGCAACCGGCTGGGCTGCAACCGCCCCCGGTGTCTAATGGACCTAAGTAACCTACTCAAGTGTCCGGGAAACTGGAGTCTGACTGCCTCCCCCGGCCTGAGAAGTAGAGCCAACTGCCGGAGCAAGGGTGGTACACACAATCAAGATCTGAGCCAAGGTCTCCTGAAGACCGGAATAACAATAAGCATTGTCGATGCATGAGTTTGTCCCGCTAAAGCATCTGCGGCGGGAACCTGATCCTGAATAGTAGGGGGATCAACTGGTACTACCCTAGCTGCTGCACGGGCTGGCCCCTACCTCTACCACGGCCTTGACCGCGGCCTCGACCTCTCGCCGGTCTAGCCGGTGGTTGATCACCCTGATCGATAGTGCGAGTCCTCACCATCTGTGAGAGAATGAAACAACAAAAGTTTAGATTTCAAGAATCAACAGAATGGCACGACAGAATTCAAGAAAATGAGATTGTTCCTAAGGGTTCTGCACCCTCTCGAAGATAAGTACAAACGTCTCCGTACCGATCCGCAAGACTCTACTAAACCTGCTCATGACCGTTGAGTCCTATGTAACCTAGGCTCTGATACCAAATTGTCATGACTCCAAATCCTAAGCCGGCCGTGATGGAGCCTATCATGGAACTAGGCTAGCTAACCATTACAGACTGTTATAATATTTCATAATTTCCCAAAATTTAGCAGATTTTAAAACAACAAAATGAGATGAACAATTTATACACTTCCCCAAAACCTGGAGTCAACTATCATGAGCATCTAGGACTGTAAATACAATGTACAATATGGTGACTTGCTACTACAAAAGCCTGAAGTACAAAAGACAAAAACTATGCACTGAGGAATGGAAAGGAGGTGAGCTGGGACGCTGAGCAGCTACCTCGGTCCTCGAAGAAATTCTAGGTGCGTCCAAAGTTCAACTATTGAGATGGTCCGGTACCTGGATCTGCGCACAGAGGTTCAGGGAGTAACGTGAGTACGCCAACTCAGTAGGTAATCAAAGTAACTAAAAAATTGAGTGTAGTGACGAGCATCTATAAATCATGTAAATCCATATAATGTATAACTGTGGAAATGAATCTACATTCCGAATATTTCATAAAGTCTAGTTTCCATTTAAAAATCTCGCATAAAATCACTTGTCCAACATTATCATCAGAGGCTTAGTGTAAATAAAAGTGAAAAATAGTAGTTTCATACCCCTCGGGCACAGTATCACTCACAATAAAGCCTCTCGGGCAAGCCTCTCAGTCACTCGTGACTCCACTATCAGTATCTCATGCTCACACTAGACACTCGTACTCAGCAAGTACCAGGAATACACAAAACTGTTGCGGCGGGCAGCCCGGTCCAACACATATATATATATACATATCTATACTGTTGCGACGTGCACCCCGATCCTTATAACATACGCTGCGGCGTGCAACCCGATCCATATAATAATTGACTGTACCCACTGGGGGTGTACAGACTCCGAAGGGGTTCCTACATCCCAAGCGCTATATTTGCTGCGACGTGTAGCCCGATTCAATATGTATATTGCTGCGGCATGCAGCCCGATCCATATATAACATATATTGCTGCGGCATGCAGTCCGAACCATATATAACATATATTACTGCGGTGTGCATCCCGACCCATATGCAATATGTAACATATACATTGCTGCAGCGTGCAGCCCGGCCCATATATAATATATAACATATATATTGCTACGGCGTGCAGCCCGTATCCATAACTATCCTCACATACTCGACTCTCGGCCTGGACATATATATTATTGCGGCGTGCATCCCGATCCATAACAATCCTCACATACTCGGCTCTCGTCCTGACTCAGTTATCCTCACAAGCCACTCGGGAAATTCATCTCAGCTCACGGGACTCAGCCCAAAATACTTCTCAGAGTTTCAAAGCAGTGTGATAACAGTGAAAATAACAACAAGTGGTAAACGTGACTGAGTTCATAGATGTTCTATCAGGATAGTGGTAGAATAGTGTAAAAGTACCTCTGAGGGTCTAAACAGGTCGGCATAAGGCCCCAAACAAGGCTCACAGCCCATAATCAAGTATAAATTTCTAAAATACAAGATATCACAAGGTTTCAAATCGAATACATGACTTAATAGTTGCGAGGGGACGGACCAAGTCACAATCCCTATCAGTGCACGCCTACACGCTCGTCACCTAGCATGTGTGTCACCTCATTTACCAAAACAATATCAAATACCGGGGTTTCATACCCTCAGGTTTAAAGTTATAATCGTTACTTACCTCAAAACAGCCCAAAAGCTACTTCGCGATGCTCTTGCCCCTCGAATTGGCTCCCAAAAGCTCCGAATCTAACCAAAACCAGATTAACGTCATCAATATATGCTAAAGGAACAAAACTCAATCGAAAACTATCAATTTAGACACAATTCTCTAAATTTTGGCTAAACCCGAGCCCTGGGTCCACGTCTCGGAATTCTATAAATACATCACAAGAATCCTCATCATCCCACGATTCTATACATACCAAGAACACCAAAATCGGACCACAATTGCCCACTCAAATCCTCAAAAGAAATTTCCAATTCCATGCACCTAAAATCCCCTATTTTGGGTTTAAATCCAATAATTTTCCGGTTTAATTACTTAGAAAACACCATAGAATCGAGTTATGAAGTCGAAAATCTTACCTCCAAGTGATTCCCTTCGATTTCCTCTTGAAACCCTCTCAAAGAGCTCCAAACCCGCTCATCAATGGAGGAAAATCGACAAAAATTCGTAAGAAAGGGCTAAATAAAACATTATGCCCAGCACTAATATTTCCTTCAGTGCGATCGCGTCTCCAGCCACACGATCATGATGCACAGTCCAGAACACTCTATGCGTTATCATATCAACACACGCGTTCTCATAGCTCAAATATCCATCCCACACACGCGCCTCAGAATACCTATGCGAATGCACAAAGGGCCACGCGACCGCACTGCTTCAGCTACCCAACCTATGCGATCGCAAACCTTATTACGCGATCGCATAGAAAAAACCTTCCTGCCTCAAACTTTAGTCTATGCAATCACGGATGAACTCATGCGATCGCAATGAACAAACCACTGCTGCTAAAACACTGAAAATCAGCAATTTCCCAAGGACCAAAAGTGCCCGTTTGAGCATCTGAAACACACTCGGGGCCCTTGGGACCTCAACCAAACCTACCAACATACCCCATAACATCACTCAAACTTATTCGAGCTTTTGAAACACAAAAACAATGCAAAAATACCAAAATCACATCAAATTCAAGCCTATGAACTTTGAAACTTCTAAATTTCGCCAATGATGCCGAAACCAACCAAAACACATTCGATTGACCTGAAAATTTTCACACATATCCAAAATGACATTATGAACCTGCTCCAACTGTCGGAATTCCATTTCGACCCCGATAGCCTATTTTCCCCTGCCGACCGTAAATCGCCAAAAACTAAATTTCGCCAATTCAAGCCTAATTCCACACTGGACATCAAAACTTCATTCCGAACACACTCCTAAGTCCCAAATCACCTAACGAAGATATCCGCACCATAAAATCCACATTTCGAGGTCGTTTACCAATAAGTGAACTCCCAATTAACTTTTTCAATTATTAAGCTAATCTAAGAGACTAAGTGTCTCTGTTCTCACCACGACCACTCCGAATCCGAACCAATCGACCCAACACAATATAAATAGGCTAAGCAACATATGATAAATCATAAATAGGAAAAACAGGGCTAATCTCATGGAACGACTCGCCGGGTCATTACAGGAAGCATCTAAGTTATCATACACTCATAAATGTGCTAACGCCATTTGACTCTAGAATGGTGGAAAGACCAAAGTTTAGAAACATGATTGACTTCATAGCCAACATATCTATGGTTGAACCTAAGAACATTATCCAGACTGGATAATGGCTATTCCGGAGGAACTCAATCACATCAAAAGAAGTAAAGTATGGCACCTGGTTCCCAGCACAAAGATAGAACAGTCGTTGAAACCAGATGGGTGTTTAGGAATTAATTGAATGATCAAGAAAATATGTTAGAAACAAAGCAAGAATGGTTGTGAAAGAATACAATCAAGAAGATGGAATCGATTATGATGAGACGTTTGCTCCAGTTGCAAATATGGAGGCAATTGTAATGCTTGTTGCCTTTGCACCCTATTTGGGTTTCAAACTATATCAAATGGATATGAAGAGTGTCTTTCTTGTAATAGAGCAGTCCACTAATGATATTATTCACTTTGGGTCAAGGCTCACATGGCTTTCAAATACTTTACTAGGATCTAAGGCTTGTTTACTTATATATCCAGCATCCCTCTCGTGTTTTGTCAATGTGGGATTTGTGTAGGGTGTCACATACACCACCTTTAGGACTCAACATCCTCCCTGAGGTTTTTCCCACCATCGTTCAAGGTTTCACGTGGAGTGGCTCTGATACCATATATAACACCTCAGCCACTAGTGGTATTGTTTGGTTTGGGCCTAGGCCCGCACAAATTTAAAATATGTCACTAGGATCTAAGGCTTGTTAACTTATCGACCCAATATCTTTCTCGTGCTTTGTCAATGTGGGATTCGCCTAGGGTATCATATTTCTAAATGAGTATTTGAAAGAGGAAGTGTCTGTGTGCCAGCCTCTAGGATTTGAGAGTTACGAGTTCCTAGATCACGTATACAAATTGGACAAAGCACTTTATGGTTTAAAGAAGGCTCCAAGGGCATGGTATGAAAGGTTGTCAAAATTTTCCCTAGAGAACGGGTTCTCACACAATAAAACTGACAACACTTTGTTCCTGCTGAAGAGTGGGCATGAATTTGCTAATTGTTGAAATGTGTATTGATGACATCATTTTTGGAGCCACAAATGAGACCTTATGCAATACGTTTGCTAAGTTAATGGGCAGTGAATTTGAAATGAGCATCGTGGGAGAATTGAATTTCTTCCTTGGGATTCAAGTCAAATAGACTGCTAAAGGAACCATGATACATCAACAAAAGTACATCAAAGAGCTACTCAAAAGGTTTGATATGGGCAATGAAGAGATAATTGATACTCCAATCGCTACAACATCTACATCGGATATGGATGAACTTGGTTCCTCTGTTGATGAAAAGAAGTATAAGGATATGATTGGGTCTTTGCTCTACCTAACTGAGAGCAGGCCAGATATTGTGTATAGTGTGGGGTGTGTGTAAGATTCCAGCAATGTCCCAAGGAGTCATACTTGAAGGCTGTCAAAAGAATCTTGAGATATCTTAAGAGTACTCAAGACCTTGTTATCGTATTCGACTAGAGACTCATTTCATTTGATCAGGTATGAAGATGTTGACTATGTTGAATACCTGGTAGACATGAAGAGCACATCAGGAATGGGTTACTTCCTGGAGTCATGTTTGATCTCATGAACCTCAAAGAAACAAAATTTTGTAGCTTTATCAGCTGTAGAAGATGAGCATGTAGTTGATGCCTCATATTGTGTTCAACTATTATGGATTAAGAAACAACCGGAGGACTATGGAGTAATGATTGAAGGTGTTCGCATATTCTGTGATAACACAAGTGCAATGAACATATTAAAGAACCTGATTCATCATAAGAGAACCAAGACCATCAATGTGAGACATCACTATTGGAGAGACAATGTCGAGATGAGTCACATCTCTATGGAATTATGTAAAATAGAAGAGCAAATTGATGATATATTTACCAAAGATTTGAGCAGGGATTACTTTAAAAGAAACCGCTAGTATCTTGATTTGATCAATGTCTAACTCAGTCTTATACTACAACAAACATGCATACATGACACTGTCTCACGGGCTCAAACGTTTAATCTAATGATGAAATCCTCACTTAGAAAAAGTTTCTTTAAGCCACATTGAGGAAATCAATCAAAGAAACTAGTTGTGTGACACCCAAGTATGTACCCCCTTTCCATTAACAGTAGTGCCTAACTCTTAAACTGCCACATCAATAAAAATCGGGTTTCCCACTCAAATCATTCATATCCCATGTCTATAACTCCTTTTAACTCTTGAATTTAAATGGAGATCAGGTTTAAAAAAAGAAAATTGTCAGTCCTTGTAACGACTCGACCGATCGTTTTGAGCATTTGCACTTGGCTCGGTAGTTTACGGGCATGAGTAGCTCCATATGATGTATTATGACTTATGTAAATCACCGGTTTTGGTTTTCAGGTTATTCAAAATTTATTTGGAAGAATAAACTTCATGGTTTAAACTTTAAGTTGGAAGAGTTGACCAAATTTAACCTTTTGGTATTTGACCTTGGATTGGAGTATTGATGGTTCCGTTAGCTCCGTTGGGTGAGCATGTCAGGATTTTGATTTGGAGGTCCGTATTTGTATTTGGCTTGAAATGGATCTTCCTCATGGGCTGGATTTTTCCCTACTCAGTATTGAGTGACTGTTGGTCAGTTAATGTATATATTCCAGGATGGATCTTCCCTGGGTCGGATTGGCCATATATAGTACTGAGTGATTGAGCATGATGAGTGAAAAGTGTGAGATAGGGATATTGAGTACTCTGAGAGTGTGAGTACATCAGTCCATATAGATTAATTTTCCTTATGCTGTACGATATCACGTTATTTATGACTACTCACACATATTGAGATATGGGCGTAGAGAGGTATTTCACACTTGCTATCTGAAAAGAAAATGAAACATCTTATTTATTGTGGAAAGGATTTTTGGAAAAAATTTACCGTTTTCAAACTTAATCATATTATCGACTATTTCGGTAAAAGTTTTTGGGTTTTCGCTGATGTATTTGAAAAGCGAAACTATTTTTCAGGAAACTATGAAAAAGCTGAACATTTTATCTCTGAGTTACTTCTTTTATTACTTGTTTTCATTGTTATAAAATGTTGTTGGCTATTGGATATTGGACCCGACCATTGATCCAGCTCGTCACTACCTTCAACCTAAGGTTACTTTTGTTACTTATTAAGTACATTGGGCCGTTTGTACTCATAATACACTTCTGCACCATGCATGCAGACGTTGGATGTTGATGTTGCTGTGATCGACAAGAGCTGGAATTGAAGACATACATGTGTTCTGGTTGTACCTGTCTCTTGTTCATGGTAGCCTTAGATTTATAAAAATCTGTTTATATACATTTCGAACAGACAGTGTATTTTTTTCATAGCATCTTTGTAAATTCTAATCTTAGAAGCTCATGATTTATACTACCAGTCCTTGGGGAATGCATAAATTCAGATATTTCTTTACTTAATTGCCTTATTAAGTTGTTATTGGAATTGGTTAGCTATTAAATTGGCTTACCTAGAGGATTGGGTTAGGTGCCATCACGACTAGTTAGATTTTGGATCTTCACAAGTTTGTATCACAACTCTAGGTTCATAGGTTCTACAAGTCATGAGCAAGTTTCTAGTAGAGTCTTGCAGATTGGTATGATGACGTCCATACCTATCTTTGAGAGGCTACAGGGCATTTAGGATATACTTCCCATATTTCTTTTCTTATCGTCAGCATTGATTCAGATGGAAGCGTAACTCTTTGTATTCCTTCCACGCATTCATATGCACATGTGAGCGCTCGATATCGGTTGTGCATCGATGATTTGTGATTCCATGAATGAGGTGCGAGATGTGATTTTGGTATGCTGATGATGGGACATTCTAGAGGACTTGAGGCCGGGTTTTGACTGTCGCTTGAGCACGGGGATTTTGGTTATGTGACCACGTGCTTTTGGACTTATACATCCGGTAGTGTTCCTATGAGTGGAATTTGTGGCTCGATGAGTGGTTGGATGACTATATAACCAGTATGATGTGACAACGGGAAGTGTTCAAATTGTTCGAATGCGACAAGAAGAGTTCGTTTGAGATGTAGAAAGGTTTTGGGTGCTTGATTTCTATCTTGATTTGACGTATAGTCTCGAGTTATGGGTGTGTTGAAGGATCTTTCATGTTGTTTAGTTGTGTAGTGAAGTATATTTTCATGTCGTGTTATGAGTTCTAACTCAGGAAGATTAAGTGATTGCATAGTAGTTGAGGTTGTGAAAGGATATAAAGAGATGTCAGTTTGAGGCTAAGTAGGTGGATAACAACCTGCAAGGTAATCTACAGATGTGTAAGTTTTATGATGTTGTGTGGAGGATTTCTTATCTACTAGTGAATTATCTGTGTTACAATTTGATTTTGGACCGTTTGTGGGAGTTGGCTTTAATGTTACAAGGGTGAACGCGAGATTTGCAGATAATTCAAAGTATTAGATGGTTTTTGTTACAGGAGATCATGAAGGATTTAGTTGAACCTCACTGCGGCAGTATAACAATAATAAAGTATGGGCATTGTGAGTTATGGTGTGTTTTGATCTATGGCTTTGGGCCAAGTGGTGGAGTCTGCTATCGATGGGTGGATTGCACAACTATGTGTTGTATTGGTTTTAATTTGAAGTATAATTATGAATCAATTATGACTTGCAGAGGTTGAGATTGAGGACGACTCGGTAAAGGAATTTCTGGATATGGGTTGTATTACACTCTATGGGTATATGGAAAACATGTAATGATTGAGTGGTTATTCATGAAAGATGTAGTGTTCCTGTAGTAGGAACTTTCTTGGTCGCGTTAAGGTGCATTACTTCTTAGGGTGTTGGTGTGAAAATGGGTCACAAATCGTTCGGTCCGTTTAGACGGTTTAATTGAGATTGGAGTATAGTGGATGACTCTCGAGAATGGTTATAATGGATTCAAAATTTATATGTAGCAATTGGGAATTTTTAGGATTTCTATATGGCAAAAACTGACATTATATTGGATAATGACGAGAATTGTGGAATTTCTATATCATTATGGATTCTACATTTCGGCTTTCAAGAAGGTGAAGGAAATGACTTTAGATTCGCATAAGGTATCTTCAGAGTGGGTATCTTGGTTATGGTACTTTTGGGGTGATTAAGAGAGAATTCAACGGCTACGGGCCTTAGGGCGGCGTGGTTTTATGTTAGGATCTCGTGTGGTGAGTTTTGCATAAGGATCATGGTGTTCTGACAAGGAGAAATTTCAATTTGAGGGCAATTCAGAAGGAACTAGGATAAATATGGTTGCTTGGTAATAGGTTGTATCAGCATGGTAATGGACATGATTGGCTCTCTTGGTTATTACGACGTGGTGAGTCTCTATAGGTGCTTCGTGGAAATGCTCTAGGGTTTTGACGCCCTGTGTGGCTTGGATGAGTTAGAGAGATTCAGTTTTGATGGCTTGATTATGTACAAATGGGTTTCGAAGAGTTCTCAATAGTTACTACCACGGTTCGAGGAGTATATTTCCCACTGGCATGAGGAACATGTGGCGTATAGTGATTTTCTCCTGGATGAGATCAAATGAAAGGTTCTTGGCTAATTGAGTATGCAGTTGCTTATGGCTCGTAGTGGATTATGAGGTTCTCATACTTTTCATATGATGGCATGGTATATGCGGTGTGTTGTGTGGGATTGAGATTTGCATGAGCAAGGTCAAGGTTCAGTTTTGAAGGAAATGACATAAATTTCTTAGGCAACATGGAGGATTTCAAATGACTAGGTGAATGATATTACTATTTGTTATTGTCGGAGAAGGGTGCACATTTCTGAAGGTGTGTTGTGTTTTGACTTGCAGATGCTTCATTGGTATTGTAGTACCTGCCTGGTTGATCGACCGCTGATATTCGTACTTTTGCTATGTGTCAAGGGAGAACTATAGAAGTATTTCCTCATGAGATTATCGTGTGTGAGAGAGATGTGTTAGACATTCGGGCGGTGGAGTTGGGATCATATATGGTGATTTGTGTGCTCTATGGATTTGGAGACTGGGAGTTCTCAGAAGCAGGTAGTTTCATGGTTGTGGACTGTGAATATGTGGACCAAGCTAGCTAGATGATAGTATGTGTTATGATTAGGTCGTTGTGGACTTTTGGAGGGCTATTTGTCCATTCGGGGATGACTGGAGTTGATTTGGGCCCTATTAGTAAGCCCAATGAGGATGTGTATTCTACACTGGGTCGGATTTGTTGACTCCGAACTGTTATTGTTGAGGGATGTGTCGTTCAATTAGAATTAATTTTGTTCGTATAGGATATGTTCGATGTGTTACTCTTCTATGCTACGAAGGGTTGTGAATCGTTGGTTATATGTACACATGGTGCGGTTATGTTTGGTCCTTATAACAGAATTCGAGCAAGATGATGATTGAGATGTGGAATGGTTGATTTTACTTTAGTTATGGTCTTTCCAGATTGTGGTAAATTGTGTTAATTGCTTCTCCATGATTATGTCATGTGACTTGTGTACTTGATCTCAAATTGCGTATGGTTATTGGTTTTGAGCATTGTGGCTTGAGGTATTTCATATGGACCAGTGTTTGGATGGGGTCCCTGTCACGACCCAAACTGGAGGATCATGACTAGCACCCGGGCCATACTTGCCGAGCACCAACGTACATTTTATCTAACCTTCTTATTATCTTTAAGGGATAACGAGATCAATATAAATGGTAGATATGGATCATGAACATACATCACATGGGATGACAAGATTGCTAAGAAACTACATAAAAGGTACGAGCTACAACGCTGCCATGAAAGACTATACAACAAAAATTAGCCAACAAGGCATACCAAACTATACATGAGTCGACACCTGTCTATGAGCCTCTAAAGGAGCATAAGTAATGCAACAATAGCCGGAACAGGGCCCCGACATACCCATAATTCTATAACAAAAAAATCATACCAAGACCGTGGAAAGTCCAGAGAAGGGATCTCGCCTATAACCGCTGAACTGGAAAGCCTATTGTGGTGGGGGAGCTGTGTCTACCTATCTATCAGGACCTGCAGCACGACATGCAACATCCACAAATAAAAGGATGTCAGTACGAATAAAGTACTGAGTATGTAAGGCAGGAAAGCATAAATAAGAACAGTAATATAAAGAGAGATGTAGGAGATACAACTTGTAGCATCTGAGTGCTTCTAAGAGACATTAACATGAAATTCATGATACATATATACACATAATCTTTTTAAACATCTGCCTCTATGGGCATCATCATCATTGTTGAACATTCGCCTCTGTAGGCATCATCATCATCATATCATACCCGGCCTAAAAGAGGACTCGATAAACCCAACTGATCAGTGGTTGCACAATAGGTGCCATACCCGGCCGACTATAGCGCGGCTCGGTAGAGTAAAATAGATACATATATATAATGCATGCATGACTCATTGGAATCATGTTCTGAACATTTCGGAGCGACGTAAGGTCGATATTCTCCGTACACATCATTAGGGCTAACTCTTCATCGAGAATCTTATAAGAATCAGGAAGTACCAACAACATTGATAACATAAGAATAAGAGAAGCAACCTTAACATCAATTTTGCCATAAGAAGGGAAACAATGTAAGTACTGCTAGCTTCTAAGGGTAGAGTATCTTTGGAAGCTCGTTCATGATATTATGTAAAATTGAATTCGTGCAAAAGAAGGAAAGGGATAGCCTCACATACCTTGTATATACTGCCCCAACCTCAAGCTACGCAAATGTCACAACTCCTTAATCTACGATAAGAGAAACGACATTATCGTTATCCTTTAAGCGTCATAACTATTATGTATCGACCACAACCTATTTTACGATGAAACGAACAGCACCTACCCTATTTATATGACTTCACACAAGTCAAAACAATCACCAAACATCCCAAACAACATCAATAATAATCATATTGAGCCTCCCAAAACAGTCCACACACAACCTAATCACTTCACACATAAGACGACCACCGTAGTCGTGTCAAACGACCCGAAAATGTCACAAGGAACGACCAGATCACAACCCTACATCTATATGGTGTTTCTCCACACTCTTCATCCTCCAAAACTCCACAAACAGTAGTAAAACACGCAGCCCAACAACAACACAAAACAGTCCACTACAAGTCAAATAACTCGAACTCACGACTTCCGATCACCGTCCCGTGAGTTCTAACTATTAGGAAATATATTTATCAACCTTCCTTGATATTTAAAATCTTAAATACAGATATTAAACGTTTCTTAACTATGAATTACCATCCAAAATTCTAACTACAAAGAAAAAGGAGAGGCGGTATAATGACACTTACGTCGTAGGGATCGTTTTGATGTTATTGCTTCTCGATTTCTTTCCTGGAATGATAATCTTCTTTGAAACCCTAGAAGATAGCTTGGGGTTATGTTTATGGGTTTTCTCTGGTCGTTTTATGCTGAATAATGAAGAGAAATCCGACCTAAGGTTTATATATATCAAGTTTGGAAAAGTCAAAGAGGTGCTAGCTTGGCTCCCTAGGATTGGTCCATTTCGCGACGCTTATATCTTGTTATCCTGATGTCGTATGAACAAACGGTTAAGAGCGTTGGAAAAAAAATTCCAAGACCTTCAAATTTGTATATTATATGTCCCAATAAGACCTCATATAGCACATGAAATGTATTTCTCAAAAAGCTCTAGTGATCTACCTACTTGTGACTTATGATGTCTGCGCAGTCTCGCGAAACTGCAAATATCTCTCTACTCCTACGTTGTATCAATAAACGGTTTAATGCATCAAAAACTAGACTCATAGATATTAAATTTGGTTGGTAGATCATCCAATAATTCCAAGTATATGTGGAGAAAATCTCAGTTACATTTGACCTAAGTTTAAGCACATTATGAGTTTAGCTTGTGAAGACCTTTGCCGACTTTTGTTCCACAACTTGCTTGACTTAAAAATGTAGAACACAACTATCATACGATAAAAATTAAATCATATCATAAACTCCTTATCATGTAATGAACCATAGTCTCACCCTAAAGTACATGTTATAACATTCCAAACTCGTCGACTTTCGACAAAACTTATTTTCTTCAATTGGTTTAGCTTCTAAGATTTCCAACCCTCTTGGTACTCGTTATTCATGATATTAAATATTTGTAACCTGCAATGTAACATGATTAACTTACTTTATATTCCATCAAATATAATCTTATTTCTGAGCTTACATCAATTGACTTACGATGTACTCTCATGTACGAAAATATGGGGTATAACATCCTTCCCCCTTTTGGAACATTTGTCCTCGAATGTTTACTAATGCACTTTTTCTTATCTTAAGCAATAAATCTTAAGAATAATTTAATATTGTCTTTGCCATCTAGGGAGTTGTTCGGTGAATAAATCCAAAGGCTAGAACATACCCCCTTTAGGCCTCTTTCTCACACCACGACTGTGGTCGAACTCCTTTCAATGTCATAACTATTTTTACCTTCTTTCATGCAGCCTAGACAATTCTAACCTTGAATGTGCGCCAATGCGACTCTTATCTCCTTTTTTATTTCTTGTTAGATTTTAACCTATCTTTATGATTCACTTGGTGAAGATATATTGTACTATGACAAGTTGTCCCTCTGGGCATCTATAGGTTGTACTAAAGTTCTTTGTTTGGTATTTTGTTGAACTTACGACTATTGCTATATCTTGTTTCATAGCCTCAGTNATAGGTGTACTAAAGTTCTTTGTTTGGTATTTTGTTGAACTTACGACTATTGCTATATCTTGTTTCATAGCCTCAGTTATCTATGCTTATGGCTTTACCACTACTAGGTAGGTCATACTATACCATAACTCTTACTTCAATTTATTGTTATGGAGACTTGCCACCCAACTCCAGGTTTTTCTCCCACCGCTTATCCTATATGTATAAATCTAAGCCATTTAATGCTTCCTTATTACCGTCCATCTTAATAATGACAGCATAATCTCATCTCATACTTTGTAACTTTCATCCATTCATTGTTGATTCACCTTCATATTCATCTATAATCTACCACTGATAATTTAAAATCTCTTATGTAATATATCGTCACTATGGCTCACGTCTCATCGGGGAACATCTGAAATGATTTTCCTGATCCACTTAGGGACGATACTATAATACAATAATTGTATTTCATAGCATCCCAATGTGATTCATCTTATGAGGGTATTCTAATCCCGTTCAGTTCATGAAATACTTGTTCTCTAAATCATTACTTAAGCAAAGGTCTAAACGTCATGCTCTTATCATTTATCACAATTACACCCTTACTTTACTACCATGGTAGCATTCTATCTCTTCTAAATTTTCTTAGTTTTAAACTCCTTTGAGTTCACTCATGATATACTGAGCTTTTTATAACTATATGGAACCNATGGGGGTATTCTAATCACGTGCAGTTCATGAAATACTTGTTCTCTAAATCATTACTCAATCAAAGGTCTAAACGTCATCCTCTTATCATTTATCACAATTACACCCTTACTTTACTACCATGGTAGCATTCTATCTCTTCTAAATGCTCCTAGTTTTAAACTCCTTTGAGTTCACTCATGATATACTGAGCTTTTTATAACTGTATGGAAACCATCAGCTCTCTTGTTGTGATGGGTTTAATCCCGAGGAATTACCTATTCTCGTCACCTTCTCACACACCTTTTCTTATCCTTACTCCTTCCTAGCTAAAACCTTGTTGCTCTACCATACTTTAGATTGCGACCTATGCACATCTACTTATACTACTCGTAACCTTCCTTTCATCATATTAGCACCATAGATTTCCTTTCACGCCTTCTCAGTTGTCTTTAAATGTAAACAATTACTTTTCTTGGTCATTCTGCCACTTGCTGCATGGATACTTGGCCTATCTTAGTACCCATGAATACGGGAGTTCCCAGTAACTCATATGATCTCAATTATCAACTTTTGATTGATTTTTTTTCTTCTTCCGTTCATTAGCTACGATAGGTTCCACTTTCTTATGGAGTGCATACAACATTATAGTGAGACTGTTGTTACAAGACCATTTCTACTTAAGGTCACTATGCTTATGTTGAAGCCTGCTTCCTTATTTCCTCATCTAGTATTTCGTTGTAGTACTTAGGGAAGAACTTCTAACTCTTATAAAGCTGAGACCTTATTACATTGTATATCCCACGGTATTTCTGATGTTCTTACTCGCCTATAATTATCCTTAGTTACTTACCTCCATGCCCTTGTGCTTGTAGGGTTTCTCCTGAATTGAAATTTCATTTGTCTCTATTGTGGCACTCTCTTTTATTTCCGTAACACTTATATTGTATCTTCTACTACCCCAACTCCTATCTGAATATTTCTCGAGGATTACGATTTTGTATCTAAGAGACTGAATTTCCTATGTTGGGTTTCACTACGTTTATCTTGCATGATCTACTAATTTTCCTATATCCTTCTATTTATCCATAACTAGGCTCTTCCTGAATCAACTACTGACTACCCATTGGTCCACTCTCATATCTTTATTTTATGTAACGCCTCTTGGGTTATATCCTTTGTCTTAACTTACCGCTTGTACGGGATCCTTATGTATCAAGTTTTCATTCCCACTTATATATCAATATCATCGAGTGTGAAACCCTTATTGATTCTCCCCAACATCATGCTTGCATAATGTTCTGGAGTTATATTATATCTGTAGGATATGAATAAATGCAATCTTATTCCTTTCACCTTTTTACCACATTTTTCCTTTACCATTCGATATTTACCTGTTCATCTTTGGCATTTTGTTTCTACATCTTCACAGACATTACTCGCCTTGAGATAACCCTTCTACACCAGGTATAATTGAATTTCGTACACACTAGGGTGACACGTGGTATAACTGGCACATTTAGTCCCTTAAGCTTAACTCTGCTCATGGTGCTTGCTTTAGGGAAGCGTCTTCGTGAATGGCCTTTAAAGGTTATTCTTCTATTGTTCATTCTATTATTGTCGAAACACTATCTTTGAAACGATGTCGACTATTACCAATTCCTTTGATCCCTAATTCATGTTCGATTTTTTTTTCTTGTTTACTATCCCATACTAATTTCTATTACTTGGGGGGTCTAACTTTTCCTTATGGTAATCACGTGTGAGTCACCAACTCATTTCTCGAAATGAGGGTATGGCTTTATGGCTTAAACTTTTGTATTGTCTCAAGGCCTGTCTCCTCTTATCATTTTTTTTCCTTCACTTGACCATAGATTATCATTATACCATATTCTGATTTACCGCTATCACTCATTTATCACCTCTTACTCATAATGTTTGATTTACTCTCTTCTTATTCTCATGCTAATATCTTTGTCTTCGCCCTATTATAAAGACTTCAACATGACGTTCTTTCACATTTAGCTCCCCCTGCTTCATATCACTGGCTCTTCGGGACACCTAACATTCTTCTTCTTTTTTTCTTTATTAGTAGCTGGAGTCATACTAAGGCAAATATTTATCCCTTCTAGGATCCTAGTGCCTATCTTCTGAAATTTCTGAATATTCTAGTATTTATATCTGAATGTTATATTCTAGAGTGACCATATGGCTATCTCCAAAATGAGAACTATTACCATGTTCTGCACTACCCTTCAAAAATGTTAAATAATGATAACAATCTGTAACGACCTGACCAATCGTTCCAAGAGTTTAGCCCCGTTTCCCCCGTTCCTACATCATTTTATATGGTTCAGCTTCATTTATGTGTATGGTCGGTTCGTTCAGGTTCAGAGTGGTCATGGTAAGAATTGAGGCGTGTAGTCTCTCAAGGTAGCCTAATAGTTGAGAAAGTCAACTGAGAGTTGACTCATTGGAGAAAGATCTCGGAATGTGGATTTTATAGCTCGGATGGTTTCGTTAGGTGAATTGGGACTTAGGAGTGTGTTCAGAATGGAGTTTTGTTATCCGGTGTAGAATTAGGCTTGAATTGGCGAAAGTTAATTTTTGGCGATTTCCGGTTGGCAATGAAAAATAGGTTATTGGGGTCGGAATGGAATTCTGGAAGTTGGAACATGTCTGTAATGTCATTTTGAGTATGTGTGCAAAATTTCAGGTCAATCGGAGGTGTTTTGGTTGGTTTTGGCGTAGTTGGAGAAATTTGGAAGTTCCAAAGTTCATAGGCTTGAATTTGATGTGATTTTGGTGTTATTGCATTTTTTTTGGTGTTTCGAAGGCTCGACTAAGTTTGAATGATGTTATGGGATATGTTGGTATGTTTAGATGAGGTCCCGAGGGCCTCGGATGTGTTTCGGGTGGTTAAAGAACCAACTCTTGACTTGAAAACTGGGCAGATTTTTGCTGGTGTGAGTTTTCTGGTTTCCTTCTACGCGATCGCAGGAGGGTGTTTGCGATCACGTGGTGTTGTTAGAGTTCGCATAGATTTAAAGGGCGCGTGAGTGGGTTGAGCCGTTGTTCTTCGTGATCACGTAGAGTGGTTTGTGATCGCGTGGGTTTATGTCCTGCTGAATCACGATCGCATGTGGATGTCCGCGATCGCGTAGTGTAATTTGAATGGGTAGCAGATTTTTTCTTCGCGATCGCGTGGGAGATTCCGCGATCGCAGTGAAGAAAGAGGATTGGGCAGTCAGTTTTTAAGATCTATTTCGATGGTTCTTGGCCATAACTTGTTTTTCCATTAGAGAGCTCGGGTGAAGGACATTTTGGACGAGATTTTCAGCGAGGTTCTTGTGGTAAGTGTTCTTCAATCATTTTTGGTTCAATTTCATGAATTTGTCTTGATTTTCACCATGCAATTTGAGGAATTAAAGTCGAAAAGTTGGGGAAAATGGGAGAAAAATTTGGAAATTTTTTTTGGTGTTTTGAGTGGGCAATTGAGGTCGAATTTTGGTAAATTTGGTATGGGTAGACTCGTAAGGGAATGAGGATTCTATTGATGTAAATTTTATCGAATTCCGAGACGTGGGCCCGGGGTTCGGGTTTGGCCGAATTTCGAGATTCTTGTATAATTTGATAGTCTTCGGGTTGTGTTCCTTTGGTATATATTGATGATGTTAAACTGGTTTTGGCTAGATTCGGAGAAACCGGGAGCCAATTTTAGGGGCAATAGCATAGCGGACTAGTGTTGTGGCCCGGTAGAGGTAAGTAATGGTTATAAATCTTGTCCTGAGAGTATGAAACCCCGGACTACATATTTCTCACTGATTTTAGAATGACACACATGTCGGATGATGAGTATCTGGCGCGCACTGAATTTTCGATTGGACTAGGTCCTCTCCGCAGCAACTATTGAATTGCATATTTTACTCAAAACATTATGTTAAATTATGTTCTAAAGATTGTTGAAATATTTGGGCTATAAGCTGTGTTTGGGGCTTATGCCAATCTGTTTAGAACCCTTGGGGGATTTTTACTGTTGTTTTCATCACTATGTATTGATGATTTCACTCAGCCACATTGTGCTTACTGTTTTCGAAACTCAGCCTGATTTACACTACTTGAGATTTAAAAATGATGTTTTGGGTCGAGTACCCTGTTTTACTGATTTACCCGAGGGGCTTTTTGACTGGTTCTGCTGAGTGAGGCCGAGGGCCTGATTGTGAGGATATGATATGCCACGAGGTGGCTTGATATTAGTGCTTGGGTTGAAGGAGCCCCTCCGGAGTCTGCACACACCCCTAGTGAGCGCACCGAGTGCCGAGTGACGAGTGATCGGGAGGCATGAGAGACTGTGAGGTGCTGAGTGACCGTGAGCTGCTGACTGACTGATTATGAGTGACTGTGAGGCATGCCCGAGGGGCTGATTATGATACATGTTTTTGCCCGAGGGGCTACTTATGATTTTACTACTTTCATTCTGAGCTTATGAAATATGTTTTGCCCGAGGGGCCTCTATATGATTCATTTCGTTTTCATACTTAATCTTTCGGTTTGAAGTTGTTGAAAGTATACATTCTTCAAAGGATTTTTCTGAAGTTGGTTTTAAGGCATGATGATTTCATATATCTATGTTATACTGTTGGAAAGAAAGGTTGTGCATCTTGTGATTCGATGACATTGGTTTTATGTGTTTCTTGCTGCTCAGACCTGATTTATTTTCATTACTACTGAGTTGGTGTACTCATATTACTCCCTGCACCTTGTGTGCAAATCCAGGTGTTAGGGCAGGGTGGGCTGTCTATCTGTTCTAGAGATTCTCGGAGGTTTGCGAGGTAGCTGCATGCGTCTGCAGTCCTGCTCACTCTCCTGCTTACTATTATAGAATTTATTTTCGTTTGAGTTGTATATTTTATGTAGATGCTCATGACCAGTGACTCCGGGTTCTCGGGGGTTGTATTTAATAGCCAGTATAGCTTTAACTATTTTATAAATGTTTAAAAAAAACCTTTATGGGTAATCAATATAGTAAAGATGTAAATGGAAGCTTATTATGATTCGAGTGTAGTTTTGGCTGGCCTAGTTCCACGATAGGCGCCATCACGACTGGCCTGGATTTGGGGTCGTGACACAATCTATCCACAATTTTCGGTTACTCTAATCCCAGCTGGATCTTGATATCCTATCCTTCTCTTAAATTATTTCATGTTAGCTCCCATAGGGCATAATTGAGATTTGTATGGACAATTGTAGATATCTTTGTTACCACTGAAAGTAACTAAAAATACTTATATTTCTCTGCCAGAATTATAAATATTGATAATCTTTATTAACTAGGTACCTCGTACCCTTCTTTATCTTGCTTCTTTTACTTGCTAAAACTTGTATCTACCTTCTGATTCTCTTATTTCTTTTTATCATATAGGTTGATAGATATTCTTTCTTTAGAGCTCCTTATTAAGAAACTAACACATATTAGTACACACATGATCTGCTGAAGCTCTCACATTTACTCATCATAAGAATGATGCAAAATTGAGTTCCTCTGACTCAACTCTTCCAAAACCACATTGCAATCTCTTACCATCTATCTTTCTAGATGTATGCATCGTCATATTATAAATAAGATAGAATTGAGGAAATTGAGTTTTTACAATTGAGCTCTACCACACGATCTATAGTAAGAAGAAAGAGTAACAGTCCTAAATGCCTTGTAGCCTATTGCTTATAAGTGTGGTGCACAACACACTCATAAACAAGACTCTACTAGACACGGCTCATAGACAACCCCTAGGACAGAAATGTATTGCTCAAAAAGCTCTAGTGATCCACCTACTTGTCACTTATGATGTCTGCGCAGTCTTGCGAAACTGCAAATATCTCTCTACTCCTATGTTGTATCGATGAACGATTTAATGCATTGGAAAATAGACTCATAGATCTTCAATTTGGTTGGTAGATCATCCAATAATTCCAAGTATATTAGGAGAAAATATCAGTTACATTTGACCTAAGTTTAAGCACATTATGAGTGTAACTTGTGAAGACCATTGTCGACTTTTGTTCCACAACTTGCTTGACTCCAAAATGTAGAACACAACTATCATACGATAAAAATTAACTCATAGCATAACCTCATTATCATGTAATGAACCATAGTCTCACCCTAAAGTACATGTTATAACATTCCAAAATCGTCGACTTTTGACGAAACTTATTTTCTTCAATTGGTTTAGCTTCTAAGCTTTCCAACCCTTTTGGTACTCGTTATTCATGATCTTAAATATTTGTAACCTCCAATGTAACATGATTAACTTACTTTATATTCCATCAAATATAATCTTATTTCTGAGCTTACATTAATTGACTTACGATGTACTCTCACGTACGAAAACATGGGGTGTAACAGTCACGCATTGCAGCTGGGTTATGTCGGGTGATGATCCTTTGTGTTAGATTTGTGTGTCTTTGTTCTACTAGGTATGTTGGGTTCGTAGCATTTCGGTTGTTGTGATACTTGTTGAGCTTGTGGGATGGTTCTCTCATTTGAGTCATTTTCTATGTTTGAGTACACTTAATTGTTGCGTATTGGTGCACGGACTGCACGGTTTGTGGTTTAAGGTTGTATTTGAATGGCATGTCAATAGGGCACCTGTATTTGACCAGATTAGGTCGTTGGATCTAGGATGGGCACTATCGCATTTGATAGCGGTATATTGGGAAGGATAATATCGGAAGTCGGCTTAGAAGGATTCTTATCAAAGGAGAAGGAGCTCCATGACTTGTTAATCTGGTGAGTGGTTATGATATCTGCGTGTTTCTTTCATCATCGGCAGTGTACGAAGGTTTTAGAATGATTTTTTGTTTGATATGAGGTTTATTATCGAAATTGGGTTGTTTTGAGCAGCTATGGTGATTAGAAGTTTTGCTATGAATGTGTGAGTTATGTGGTATATCATGTGGTTGTATTTTGGGTTATAGTTGTGGCTCGATGTAGCTTGTTCGGACTTATACAGTGTGTAGATGCGAGATTCTAATCTTATAGAAAATTCTGGATGTTGGAAACTGGATTCCAAGGCTTATGGGCTAGGTTGAATTAAGAAAGTTCAGTTATGTTTTGTTATCGGACCATATAGGATAGTGTGACGTGGGATCACCCTCGGGTATATGCATGGTAAGGTTACACGGCGGTTTTCGAACAACTCTGGACACGTTTGAGGACGAACGTATGTTTAAGAGGATGTAATGACCCGACCGATCATTTTAGTATTTGCACTTAGCTCGGTAGTTTACGGGTATGATTAGCTCTGCATGATGTATTATTACTTATGTGAATTGCCGGTTTTGGTTTTCATGTTATTCAGAATTGATTTGGAAGAATAAATTTTATGGTTTAAGCTTTAAGTTGAAAGAGTTGACCAAATTTAACTTTTTTGTATTTGACCTCAGATTGGAGTTTTGATGGTTCCGTTAGCTCTGTTGGGTGATTTTGGACTTAGGAGTGTGTCCGGATTGTGATTTGGAGGTCCATAGTTGTATTCGGCTTGAAATGGCGAAAGTTGAATTTTTTTAAAAGTTTGACCGGGAGTGGACTTTTCAATATCGGATTCGGATTGTGGTTACAGAAATTTGAATAGCTTCGTTGTATCATTTGGGACTTGTGTGCAAAATTTGGGTTCATTCCGGGTTGGTTTGATATGTTTCGCACGGGTTTTTGGAAGTCGAAAGTTCGAAAGTTCATTAAGGTTGATATAAGATGTGTTTCATCGTTTCGATATTTTTATGCATGATTTGAGGCCTCGAGTAAGTATGTGTTATGTTATGCGACTTTTTTGTATGTTCGCACAGGGTCCCGAGGGGCTCGGGTGAGTTTCAGATAGGTTTGAGTTGTGTTGTGTTCGTTTTTCTTATGTTTCGACGTCGTTTCTTCAAGTATAAATGGTACTACATTGAACAAATGAGATCCGATTTATGTTTTGATTGAAGCATTAGATTTGTATAGTAATTACGGATCCATAGTAAAAAGAATCGTCGAATTTGGATAGTGTAAGAGGATTTTATGGTCATTTTACTAAGAATTGGGTTGCCAGATTTTCCAGATTAATTACGAAAGTGCCACTGACTTCGTGTTTATAAATGTGCACATTTCTAAATATTGAAACCAACATATCTCCTTCATTATAAGGCCAAATGGAGTGATTAAAAATCCTATATTGACTTAAATTTCACAAGGAGTCCATTGAAGGCATCAAAAGTAAGTTTTGGGATTGTTTGTCACGCAAAAGAGGCAGAACAGCTGGGCAAAAATACTTAATATCGAAGGTTTGTTCATTTGGTCATATTTTGAGTTGGGAGCTCGAAGTTGGACAATTTGGGGAGGTGGTTATCACCATATAGATTGGGGTAAGTGTTCTATACTCGATTTTTGTTGTATTTCATGAATCCATCTTCGTTTTTGGCATTTGATTGATGATTTCAAAGTGAAATTTGGGGGTTTTGTCTAAAATTTTATAAAGTGAATATTTGAGTTTTGAACATCATTTTGGAGTCGTATTTGAGTGAAATGAGTATGGTTGGATTCTTAATTCAATGGGTTATCGAATTTTGTAAGTTTTGTCAGGTTCCGAGGTGCAGGATCGGGTTGAATATTTTTGCCGATTTTGGACTTTTGATTCAAGATTTGAACTTTTTGATTGGGATTGGTTCCTTTAGCATTTTTTGATGTATTTGAGTTGTTTTGGTTAGTTTCAAGCCGTTATGAGGTCGGAACACGCGGGATGGCATTTTTGGAGCATCACTTGGCTTGCTCGGTATTGGAATTGGCTCGTTCGAGGTAAGTAACACTTCTAAACTTGGTGATGAGGGTATGAAACCCCGAATTTCATGCTATATGATTAGTATTGAGGTGACGCACATGCTAGGTGACGGGCGTGTGGGCGAGCACCATGTGAACTGTAATTCTGTCATTTATGTGGTACTGTGTAGTTACCTGATCTTACCTGTAACCATGAAATTACTACGTACTTGAGCTATTGAGTTGTGATCCATGTTAGGAATCATGTCTATGCTACATGCTATCCTGTTGGGACCCACTGAGGTCATTTCTACTGTTGGGTTATCTGCTTCCATTGCATTACATACTCAATCATACGCATTCAAATGCATATCATGACTCGGTTTCTGTTACCATTTATTGACACATCATATCATCATTTTGGGCTAGTTTTATGGTATTGTGAGCCCGAGAGACCGGAGAGATTGGTGATTGAGTGAGGCCGAGAGCCTAAGTGTGAGTGATATTATGGTATCGGGCTTCACGCCATAGGATGTTATATTGATTATATTATGGGATCGGGTTGCACGCCGCAGTAGGTTATATTGATTTCTGTCATGATTGGCTTGATATAGCGCTTAGGCTGAAAGAGCCCCTCCGGAGTCTTCACATACCCCTAGTGAGCACAGTTGATTATATTGAGAGATGGATCTTCCCTGGACATGGATCTTGTTTGAAGCATTTATATACCTGGGATGGATCTTCCTCACGGGCTAGATTTGTCCCTACACAGTATTGAATGACTGTTGGTCAATTGATGTATATATTGCGGGATGGATCTTTCCTGGGCCGTATTGGCCATATACAGTACTGAGTGATTGAGCATGATGAGTGGAAAGTGTGACAGTGAGATTGAGTACTCTGAGAGTGTGAGTACATCAGTCCATCTCTACAATACATGGCATTGACATGCACACATGACTTACATGCATAGAGATGCATTTTCCTCATGTTGTATAATATCACGTCATTTATGACTTCTCACAAATATTGATATATGGGCATAGAGAGGTATTTCACACTTGCTATCTGAAAAGAAAATGAAACATCTTATTTATTGTGGAAAGGATTTTTACGAAAAATTTACAATTTTCAAACTTACTCATATTATCGACGATTTCGGTAAAGTATTTGGGTTTACACTGATATATTTGAAAAGCGGAACTATTTTTCGGGAAACTATGAAAAAGATGAGCATTTTATCTCTGAGTTAATTCTTTTATTACTTGTTTTGCGTTGTTATAAACTGTTGTAGGCTATTGGATGTTGGACTCGACCTTTCTTCCAGCTCCTCACTACCTTCAACCTAAGGTTACTTGTTACCTGTTGAGTACATGGGGTCGGTTGTACTCATACTACACTTCTGCACCTTGCATGCAGATGTTGGATGTTGATGTCGTTGTGATCGACGGGAGCTGGAATTGAAGACGTACCTGCGTTCCAGTTGTAGCTGCCTCTTGGTCATAGTAGCCTTAGATTTATAAAAATCTATTTATATACATTTCGAACAGATGATGTATTTATTTCATGCCAGCTTTGTAAATTCTAATTTAGAAGCTCGTGATTTGTACTACCAGTCCTTAGGGAATACATCAAATTCAGATATTTCATTACTTAATTGCTTTATTAAAGTGTTATTGGAACTGGTTAGCTATTAAATTGGATTACCTAGCGGGTTGGGTTAGGTGCCATCACGACTAGTTGTATTTTTGGTCTTGACAAGTTGGTATCAGAGTTCTAGGTTCATAGGTTCTACAAGTCATGAGCAAGTGTCTAGTAGAGTCTTACGGAACGATATGATGACGTCCATACCTATCTTCGAGAGGCTACATGGAATTTAGGATATACTTTCCATATTTATTTTCTAATCGTGCGGCATTGATTCAGCTGGAATCATAACTCTCTGTATTCCTTCCACCCATTCGTATGCACATGTAAGCGCTCGGTATCGGTTGTGCATCGACGACCTGTGATTCCATCGATGAGGTGCGAGATGTGATTTCGATATGCTGATGATGGGACAGTCTGGAAGACTTGAGGCCGGGTTTTGAATGTAGCTTGAGCATAGGGATTTTGGTTGTGTGAGAACATATTTTTGGAATTATACGTTTGGTAGTTTTCCTATGAGTTTAATTTGTGGCTCGAGGAGTGGTTGGATGGCTATATAATGAGTATGATGTGACGGCGGGAAGTGTTCAGATTGTTCGAATGTGACGAGAAGAAATTGCTTGAGATGTAGAATGGACTATTGGGTGCTTGATTTTTTTCTTGGTTTGACGTATAGTCTCGCATTATGGGTGTTTTGAAGGATCTTGCATGTTGTTTAGTTGTGGAGTGAAGTATATTTTCATGTCGTGTTATGAGTTCAGACTCAGGAAGATTAAGTGATTGCATAGTAGTTGAGGCTGTGAAAGGGTATAAAGAGATGTTAGTTTGAGGCTAAGTAGGTGGGTTACAACCTGCGAGGTAATCTACGGATGTGTAAGTTTTATGTTGTTGTGTGGAGGATTTCTTATCTACCAGTGAATTATATATGTTGCAATTTGAGTTTGGACCGCTGAGTTAGCTTGAGTATTACAAGGGTGAATGATATTTGCAGATAATTTGAAGTATTAGATGGGTTGTGTTATAGGAGTTCATGAAGGATTAAGTTGAACCTCACTGCGGTAGTATGACAATAATAGAGTATGGGCATTGTGAGTTATAGAGTGTTTTGAACTATGGTTTGGGCCAAGTGGGGGAGTCTACTATCGTCGAGTGGATTGCACGGTTATGTGTTGTATTGGTTTTGATTTGAGGTATAATTGTGAATCAATTATGACTTACAGAGGTTGAGATCGAGGACGACTCAGGTAAGGGAATTTATGGATACGATTTGTATTACACTCCATGGGTATATGGAAAGCATGAAATGATTGAGTGATTATTCATGAAGGATGTAGTGTGCATGGAGTAGGAATTTTCTTGGTCGCGTTAAGGTGGATTAATTCTTAGGGTGTTGGTGTGCAAATGGGGCACATGTCATTCGATTTGTTTAGTCGGTTTAATTGAGATTGGAGTAGAGTGGATGACTCTCGAGAATGGTTCTAATGGGTTCAAGATTTATATGTCGCAATTGGGAATTTTCAGGATTTGTATATGGCTAGAAACTGATATTATATTGGATGATGACGAGACTTGTGGCATTTGTATATCATTATGGATTCTACATTTCAGCATTCAGGAAGGTGAAGGATATTACTATTTGTTATTGTCAAAGAAGGGTGCACATTTTAGAAGGCGCGGTGCGTTTTGACTTGCAGATGCTTCATTAGTATTGCAGTACCCGCCTGGTTGATTGACCATTGATATTCAGATTTTTTCTATTTGGCAAGGGATACTATAGAAGTATTTCCTCATGGGATGATCATGTGTGAGAGAGATGTGTTAGACATTCGGGCGGTGGAGTTGGGATCATATATGGTGATTTGTGTGCTCTATGGATTTGGAGACTGGGAGTTCTCAGAAGCAGGTTGTTTCGTGGTTGTGGACTGTGAAGATGAGGCCAAAGCTAGCCAGATGATAGTATGTGTTATGATTAGGTCGTTGTGGAATTTTGGAGGGATATTTGTCCATTCGGGGATGACTGGAGTTTATTTGGAGCCCCATTAGTAAGCCTAATGAGGATGCGTATTCTACGCGCGGTCGGATTTGTTGACTCCAAACTACTATTGTTGAGGGATGTGCCATTCGATTAGAATTAATTTTGTCTGTATCAGATATGTTCTATGTGTTACACTTCTATGCTATGGAGGGTTGTGATTCATTGGTTAATATGAACACACTGTGCGATTTTGTATGCGCCTTATAGCGGAATTCGAGTGAGGTGATGATTGGTATGTGGAATTGTTGATTGCGCCTTAGTTATGGTCTTTCCAGATTGTGGTATATTGTGTTAATTTCTTCTCTATGGTTATGTTCATGTACCTTGGGTACTTGATGTCAAATTGCGTGTGGTTATTGATTTTGAGCATTGTGGCTTGAAGTATTTCATATGGACCAATGTTTGGATGGGGTCACACATTGCAGCTGGGTTATGTCGGGTGATGATCCTTTGTGTTAGATTTGTGTGTCTTGGTTCTACCAGGTATGATGGGTTCATAGCATTTCGATTGTCTCATTTGTGTCATTTTCTATGTTTGAGTACACTAATATTGTTGCATATTGGTGCACGAACTGCACGATTTTTGGTTTAAGGTTATATTGATGTGTCATGTCAGTAGGGCACCTGTATTTGACTAGATAAGGTCGTTGGATCTAAGATGGGAACTATCCGATTTGATAGTGGTATATTGGGAAGGATAATATCAGAAGTCAACTTAAAAGGATTCTTATCGAAGGAGACGAAGCTCCATGACTTGTTGATCTGATAAGTGGTTATGAGTTCTGTGTGTTTCTTTCATCATCGACAGTGTACGAAGGTTTTAGAATGAGGTTTTGTTTGATATGAGGTTTAATATTGAATTTGTGTTGTTTTGAGCAGCTACAGTGATTAGAAGTTTTGATATGAGTGTGTGAGTTATGTGGTATATCATGTGGTTGTGTCATGGGTTACAGTTGTGGCTCGATGTAGCTTGTTCAGACTTATACAGTATGTACATGCAAGATTATGATCTTATAGAAAATACTAGATGTTGGAAATTGGATTCTAAGGCTTATGAGCTAGGTTGAATTAAAAAATTTCAGTTATTTTGTGTTATCGTGCCTATATGGGATAGGGTGACATAGGATCACCCCCGGGTATATGCATGGTAAGGTTATACGCAGTTTGGCGGCTTTGGAACAACTCTGTGCACGTTCAAGAACGAACGTATGTTTAAGTGGGGGAGGATGTAACGACCCGACCATCCGTTTTAGCATTTGCACTTAGCTCGGGAGTTTACGGGTATGAGTAGCTCCACATGATGTATTATGACTTATGTGAATCACCAGTTTTGGTTTTCAGGTTATTCGGAATTGATTTGGAAGAATAAATTTTATTGTGTAAGCTTTACGTTGGAAGAGTTGATCAAATTTAACTTTTTGGTATTTGACCTCGGGTTTGAGTTTTGATGGTTCCGTTAGCTTCGTTGGGTGATTTTGGACTTAGGAGCGTGTCTAGATTGTGATTTGGAGGTCCGTAGTTGTATTCGGCTTGAAATGGCGAAAGTTAGATTTTTGAAAAGTTTGACCGGAAGTGGACTTTTTTCTATCGGATTCGAATTGTGGTTCCGAGAATCGGAATAGCTTCTTTATGTCATTTAAGACTTGTGTGAAAAATTTGGGTTCCTTCCGGGTTGGTTTGATATGTTTCGCCACGTTTTTTTTGAAGTCGAAAATTCGAAAGTTCATTAAGCTTGATTTGAGGTGCGTTTCATCATTTCGATATTGTTATGCGTGATTTGAAGCTTCGAGTAAGTCCATATTATTTTATGAGACTTTTTTGTATGTCCGTACTGGGTCTCGAGGGGTTCGGGTGAGTTTCAGATAGGTTTGGGTTGTGTTGCGCTCGTTTTTCTTATATTTCGACGTTGTTTCTTCAAGCATAAATGGTACCACATTGAACAAATGAGATCCAACTCCTGTTGTGATTGAAGAATTAGATTCAAATCTTAATTATGGATCCATATCAAAAAGAATAGTCGAATTTGGACATCGTATAAGGATTTTATGGTCAGTTTACTAAGAATTGGTTTGCCAGCTTTTTTCAAATTAATTACGAAAGTGCCACTGACTTTGTGTTTAAAAATCTGCACATTTCTAAATATTGAAAGTAGCATCTCTCCTTCATTATAAGGTCAAATGGAGTGATTCAAAATACTATGTTGACTGAAATTTCACAAGGAATCCATTGTAGGAAGCAAAGGAAAGTTTTGGGATTGTTTGGCACGCAAAAGAGGCAGAATAGCTGGGAAAAATACTTAATATTGAAGGTTTGTTCATTTGGTCATATTTTGAGTTGGGAAGCTCGGATTTGGACAATTTTTGGAGGCGATTATCACCATATGGATTGGGTTAAGTGTTTTATACTCATTTTTCTTTATATTCATGAATCCACCTTCGTTTTGGCATTTGATTGATGATTTCAAAGTGAAATTTAGGGGTTCTGTCTAAAATTTTATAAAGTGAATATTTGAGTTTTGAATACCATTTTTGTCATGCCCCAACCTTGGGGAGCGCGACCGGCGCTCAACCGAGTGAACCCGGTCGAGCAAGCTTACTAAATCTTTCTTACCCGACTAATTCATAATCTAAAAAGAGAACACATCACCATTTGTTAATCAGTGGAGAGATCAGTTTTACAAATATACAAACGAATACTAGTTCACTCTTCCTCATATACATTATACCACAGCTAAGCTCCCAAAAGTACATACAGTTTACAATTTAGTGGAAAAGAGTTTCAAAATAAAACTTGATCCAATGACCACCCCGACACCCATACATGACCCACATAAACGTCTACGGAGCCTCTAAAGATACATAGGACAAACATGACAATGCCGGTAACAAGGCCCCGGCTATGCCTCAAAATGTAGTAACTTATACAAAAGAAGAACAACATATACTACACATGACCCCGGGAAGAAACATGGCTCACCAAGACTGCTGTGAGGAGAAAGAGAGAGAAGGAACCACTATCGGCGATCATCACTGTCTGCGATAGAACCACCTACATCCATTCAAAGATGTAGCGCCCCCGACAAAAGGGACGTTAGTACTGTCGAATAGTACTAGTATGTAAGGCAAACAACAATCTTAGTTTAATGAAAGATGAAATAAAGGGAAGGTATTCATAATAATAAAATAGGGCTTCACATAAATACAAAGAACACCAAGTAAGGATCACATAGTTTTCAATTTAGTCTTTCCATCTTTTTAGGTTAATAATCCCTTAGTGCCAAGTGCCACAACTCATAATGCCACCGTGTTTTACACGAAGTCCGGTCTCGGCCCGACCGGCTAAGCCATCCCAAGTGATACATATCCAAATTCACAATGATAATCAATGATCCAATATAAATGCCACCATGTGTACAACATGGCGTCTGATCTCGGCCCGATCGGCTAAGCCATCTCACTTGGGACATATCCACTTTCAGTTGTTCATACAATTCACATTTCCTTCCCATCTTTTATTACATAGTTCTTGGCAATTGGACACATTTTAGAATTCAAGTCTTTTTCCCTTCTTATTCGTTCAAATAATATTTTCCTTCGTATCGAAAAGCACCATCACATAGGGCATTGCACGCATAAGGGAGGGAGCTCGGGGAATCATAATTACATTCTTAAATAGCATGTTGACATGGTAAACGTTCAGAACAATCATGGAACATGAAGCTTTCAACTCAACATATTAAGACATTCAACTCAAGTATGAAACATACATACCTTAATTGAGTTTTCTTTGGAGCTTTTAGACGATCCCGATTTTTAGCAACTTCAATCTATTCTAACAATATAGCAAAATTAAACCCAAAATTAGGAGAATAGTCGTAATTTTAGCTCATAGGGAATTTTGTCAATCACTAGGTGTGCATTAATGTTCTTAGGCATTTTATTAATCATTCTACCGTTCTTCCACCCATTCTTAGTTTACGAACTCTCCTCCCATTCTAGGAATACATGCATGCAAGAAACTTACCTCCCCCACACCGCATTTACTTCACCAATTATTCCCTCTTTTCACTAGACCTATGAATTTGGAGGGTAGGGTATAGGTTCTTACCTTCAATCTATTCTTCAATCTTATGGCCTTCTTGAAAATCTTCAAGCATCTAGTATGAATGATGAATACTGGTGGATGGATGATCTCTCTCTTTCTAAGAACCCCTTTTCCCTCACTCTATAATTTCAATAAATGGCTCAAAATAATGTGGGATATGTGTTTTTATCGAAATAGGGTCGGGTCTAAAAATAAGAAAAATAGATGCCCCGTCACAGATATGCGGTCCGCAAAGTGACCGCAGAAATAGCCTCCAGGAAGATGAATTTTTTGACTGAGTATGCAACTATTATGTGGTCTACATACCTATTATGCGGTCACAAAATGCACCGTAGAACTCCCTTCGCGGAAACTCAAGAGAGGTTATGCGGTCAATGTGCGGTCCGCATATTGATTATGCAATCGCATAATCGACCGCAAAACTAGCCTCAATTTGGCCAGATTTTCTGCTCCACTCTATGGCCATTATGTGGTCCGCATAGTGATTATGTGGCCGCATAATGGGCCGCAGAAATGCGTAAATCTGAGAAACATTTTATTCTCAGTCCGCATGGTACTGTTCAATCCAAAAAATTCCGAACCGCGGCGATATTGCGAGCCATGAAGATTTCTATTATAATAACGCAAGAATCTAACTAGGCACTACGAAATCCCGAGTTTTTGGTTAAGAATTTTACGGGTCCTTACAATTTTGGAGTCGGATTTGAGTGAAACTAGTATGGCTGGATTCTTAATTGAATGGGTTGTCGGATTTTGTAAGTTTTTTCGGGTTCCGAGGTGCAGGACCGGGTTGGATTTTTTGGCCGATTTTGGACTTTTGACTCAAGATTTGACCTTTTTTTATTGGGATTGGTTCCTTTAGCATTGTTTGATGTATTTGAGTTATTTTTGGTTAGTTTCAAGACTTCCAAAGGTCGGAACGCGCGTGATGGAATTTTTAGAGCATTGCTTGGCTTGCTCGGTATTAGAATTGGCTCGTTCGAGGTAACACTTCTAATCTTGGTGTTGAGGGTATGAAACCCCGAATTTTGTGTTATGTGATTGGTGTTGAGGTGAAACACATACTAGGTGATGGGCGTGTGGGCGTGCATCGTGTAAACTGTAATTCTGTCATTTCTTTGGTATTAGGTAGTTACCTAATCTTACTTGTAACCATGAAATTACTACGTATTTGAGCTATTGATCTGTGATCCATGTTAAGAATCATGTCTATGCTACATGATATCCTGTTGAGACCCACTGAGGTCATTTCTGTTGTTGGGTTATCTGCTTCCATTGGATTACATACTCAGTTATACGCATTCAAATGCATATCATGTCTCAGTCGCTGTTACCATTTATTGACACATCATATCATCATTTTGGGCTAGTTCCAAGACATTGTGAGCCTGAGAGACTGGAGAGATCGATGACTGAGTGAGGCCGAGAGCCTGAGTGTGAGTGATATTATGGGATTGGGCTGAACGACGCAACATGTTATATTGATTATATTATGGGATCAGGCTGCACGCAACAGCTAGTTATATTGATTTCTACCATGATTGGCTTGATATAGCACTTGGGCTGAAGGAGCCCCTCCGGAGTCTGCACACACACCCAGTGAGCGCGGTTGATTGTCTTGAGAGACGGATCTTCCCTGGACATGGATCTTGTCCGAAGCATTTATATACATGGGGATGGATCTTCCTAATGGGCTGGATTTGGCCTTACTCACTATTGAGTGACTGTTGGTCGGTTGATGTATATATTCCGGGATGGACCTTCCTTGGGCCAGATTATCCATATACAGTACTAAGTGATTGAGCATGATGAGTGAATATTGTGATACATTGAGATTGAGTACTCTGAGAGTGTGAGTACATGAGTCCATCTCTGAGATACATGGCATTGACATGCACACCTAACATACATGCATAGAGATGCATTTTCCTCTTGATGTTCGGTATCACGTCATTTATGACTTCTCACACATATTGATATATAAGCATAGAGAGGTATTTTACACTTGCTATCTGAAAAGAAAATGAAACATCTTTTATTGTGGAAAGGATTTTTGGGAAAATTTACAATGTTCAAACTTACTCATATTATAGACGATTTCGGTAAAGTATTTGGGTTTTCACTGATATATTTGAAAAGCGGAACTATTATTCGGAAAACTATGAAAAAGCTAAGCATTTTATCTCTTAATTACTTCTTTTATTACTTGTTTTGTGATGTTATAAACTGTTGTTGGCTATTGGATGTTGGACCCGACCTTTGTTCCAGCTCGTCACTACCTTCAACCTAAGGTTACATTTGTTACTTATTGAGTGCATGGGGTCGGTTGAACTCATAATGCACTTCTGCACCTTGTATGCAAATGTTGGATGCTGATGTTGCTATGATCGATTGGAGCTCGAACTGAAGAAGTACTTGATTTTTGGTTGTAGCTGCCTCTTATTCATGGTAGCCTTAGATTTATTGATATTTTTTATATACATTTCGAACAAATGATGTATTTGTTCTATGCCAAATTTGTAAATTCTAATCTTAGAAGCTCGTGATTTGTACTACCAGTCCTTGGGGAATGCATCATATTCAGATATTTGTTTACTTAATTGCTTTATTATATTGTTATTGGAAGTGGTTAGCTATTAAGACTTACCTAGCGGGTTGGGTTAGGTGTCATCACGACTAGTTGGATTTTGGATCTTGACAGTCCTAAAGTATTCGTGACTAGTTCAGCCCACGTGAAATTAGGACCAGTTTCTTAAACTCGCCAGAACACGTCTCTGCTGCCTAATTAAATCCCTTAACCGCCTTTTTAGATTTTTAAATTTCAAAGTTACCTTATCTTCCTCTCAAAACCTGATTAACAGCAATTTGTGTGACTTATTAAAGTCGAAAAACTGTCAAATCACACATCTATAAAGCCCCTCCATTATGCCTATTCTCTCTCATTCGATCAAACTGCTCAAAATACCCAGGTGAAAATTGAAACCCTAACTCTTTAATTTTGCAAAAATTCTTGAACCCTTAGCAATTTAGAACTCATCAAGTCAAGCTACTCTGAAATTTTTGAACTAAACACCACATCTACCACCAATATACCTTCGTCTATACTCACTCCTATCAAGTTTGTCCAAGATCAATCTCCTTCACAAACGCCCCAAAAGCCTTCACTGGTTCAGTTGACTACTCTGACAAAGAAGAAAATGAAAATTCTGAGGGTACAAATATAGCAGTGGAAGAGCCACAAATTGAGGGGGAAAGAGACGTTGAACATGTGAAAGATGATGGCACTGAGAAAGTAGAAGTAGATGTTGCTGTGGAGCCGGTGATTCAGGGGGGAAAGGAGGTCGTTGGAGAAAATGAAAATGAGATGGTAGGAGAAAAGGAAAAGGAGAGTGAGGTAGTGAAAATTAAGACTCAGGTTGAAGTAGTAGTAGTGGCTGAGTAATTAGAGGAGAAGGAGAATGAATGAGACACTGATGATGTAGATGAGGATTCTGTAGATACCAAGGCAG
Organism: Nicotiana knightiana; assembly: GCA_005239525.1. NCBI lineage: Eukaryota > Viridiplantae > Streptophyta > Magnoliopsida > Solanales > Solanaceae > Nicotiana > Nicotiana knightiana. The sequence continues at coordinate 11,459 of ML400241.1, read as the reverse complement.
ACCCAGGGGAAAAACTTATGGAGGAGAATACTAGGGCTGGAGTGGAAGCACTAGAGTTACCTGGACAACAACCTGGTTCTTCTGTTGTTGATGAGGGAGACTTGGGTGAAGAATATGATGTCTTAAAAATTGTTGAGCAAGACAGTGATAGGTTCAAGAACTTGGTTCTTTAAATGCTGATCTGGAAAAATCTGAATCCTTTGACTGGGATTTATACTGAGGTAGAATGAGCAAAGGCAGGAAAGGAAGAAGTAAGAAAACAAAGTAGTGAGAATCGTGATGTTGAAGCACTGGCAAGCCTGATTTCTAGAATGAGTAAAAATAGACAAAGTGAGGCAAAAACCACCTTTGGGAGGGGGAAATTTGTATTAAAGAAGGTTTTGTCGCCTCAAGATCCTGTTACTCTTGAGGAGTAAAACTCCAAATACTAAGCGAAAAAGTAAGACTACACTTGAGAAGGCCTTGGAAGAAAGTCAGAATAAAATAAAGATGGACAAGATTTCAAGCTAGTAGATGAATTTGATGTAGAGGAAGTTAATCTAGTGAGTGAGGAACATGAAGAAGAAGAAGTAGAAGTCCCTCATCAAAGAAAAGGAAAGAAAAAGGCTGATCTTCAGCCACACCTAAGAAGTGGTCTTTCAGAAAAATTAAGTCAGCAGTTTCTGAGTCTAAAGTGAAGGGAACCAGTTCCAAATGCAAGAAAAAGGCTCAAAAGAAAATTTCCATTGTAGGCAGAGAGGAGTGGTTTACAGAGCTGATCATGTTAAAGGATCAGGTAATTGACCCTGCTACTGTGAACATATTTGGCATGAAGATGTTGTTGGAGAAAATTGAGAATCATGGGTAGACACACCTGTTTTTGTGCCTACCCCCAGTCATGTACAGTGAAGCAATGCTTTATTTCTACAAGAACTTCCTGGATGGCACAGTGAGTTCTAAAGTAAGGGGAGTGGACCTGGTTCTTGATGCCAAGTTGTTAGGTAAGATATTGGATGTGTCAGTGGAAGGTTTTAACGCCTATGTGCGTCGTGAGTGGACCGAATTGGGAGAGAAGGTATATGCTCTGTACTTGACCTATAAGCACACATAGAAGAGGGAAAATTTGACTGCAAGAAAAGGGTAGATGTTGGGTCCAAAGTCACATGAAAGTATACGCGATCGGAAAGTAATAAAGTGATGAGAAAGTACCATTTCACGAGGATTTATTATCGTCCAATCTGAACTATTTATAGTTTATTTGTCAAGAGGTTATGATGAAGATGAATGTGATTATTACTACCAAGAATTGCTACGAAATTACGCAACGGACAAGATATTCAAAGGAGCAATCAAACAAGCAAACACTTAGGAAGAATTCAATGAAATGGAAATATTTTTGGGTAATAGGGTTAATGTATCTTCTATTGCGTTCTTTCGGTTGATTTAATCACTTGATTTATTTAATTTGTTGATTAGTAGGGCTTCTTATGCTCACGAAGTTCTTTCGACACTTTTCTCACCTATTCAAGTCAACCTAATACTATATATATCTATAGAATCATAATGTATATTTCCTACGAAAATAACCAAGTAAGGCAACTAGAATATGCCGATCCTAATTGCAAATCTATTCTCTAATTCCCGGATTCATGAACTTACTCTACTGAATCTTATATGTAATTTATAATTCTCACTTTCGAGCTCAACTATAAATTTGCAGATAGTATTCTACTGTTAGCTATGTAATAAAATAATTAAGTGCAAGATTTAATAAATAAATTAATATGATAACTCAAGCAAGACAATCAATCGCCAAACAACAATAGTCAATAACAACCCATAACCCAGAATTATGAGGGTTTTAGCCACTCATGTTCATAACAACAACCAAAGTGTATTTTTAAATACAGAAGCTATGAATACTAGATGGAAGATGAAAAATTCGATGAATTTCGTGCTTCGTTTGTGTTTCTAAGCTTTTGCCGCCTTCGAAAATTGACCCACCCTTTACTAATCACATTTAGGGGGTATTTATAGACTATGTCGAAGTCCCAAAGTTCAAACCAAGTGGAAAGCATGACTTGGAAAGGGCACAGGTCTCAGAGCTCGCTAGGCCTGGCCTGGGGCATGCTCCAGAGCTCGTATCGCCTACTTAAATGCGTGTTGTAACTCGCTTGGAGCCAGGGGTCGCCTGGCTTGGCACCTGGTTCCAGGCCTTGTCCAATTTTTTCCTTTACTTATTTGTGTATTTTTGACATCCTTGTCTGCAATCTTCACTCATTTTCATCCTCCAATGATCCTACACATAAAAACGACATAATTAAACTAAAACAACGCACATGTTATCATTAAAATACCAAAATGTAAGGATATTAATATACCAAAAATATACATTTATAGCCAATTATCACTACCCCACACTTGAATGTTGCTCGTCTTTGAGTCAACCAACAATTCACATTATCCTTGTGCACTTTATATTTGATACATTTGAAGCACACTACACTAATGACCATGGTTGAAAAAAATAATTAAACATTAGCATATGCAATTACATACACTTCACATTACTTATGCCATACTTCAAATATATTTACAACAATGACCACATGCTCATAGCAATCCTAGTGTCAAAACCGACTCAATGCCACAATGCACTCATGACTTGAACATCAACATCATAGAGAAGTCTAATAACATTACCGATCCCTCGTAAAATTATGTACCCTTACAACAAGAACAAGAGAGTAAGTTGAATCCACACATTCAAATTAAATGTTCAACTATATTTTAAGGACTCATATATATATATATATATATATATATATATATATACAGAGAGATAGATAGATATATCAAAGAAAATCGTTCACTCTCACGAAGAAGTCACATGCATGCGATTGGTATCATAGGCTTTCCCATAATGTAAATCTCTACTAATGTAAGCTCACTCGACCTAAAATTAATTCATACTTTTTCGTGATTGTAATATAGGCTAAGGGACAGGTACAATATATTTTGGAATAGTGATTCACCCTCCTAAGCACTTTAACACATCACAAAATTAACTTTCAGTGAAAATTCTTCAATCATGACTTCAATTTCACGACTAAAATCACCCCAATAATGTTCCCTCTTTCTTTAAGTATTATCTTAATTCATACCCCACTAGCAAGAACAAGATATTTATTCAAATACATTTTTCCAGCATGTTTTTCTTTTGCAATTTCTGATTTCTTTCCCTCTTCTTTACAATTTTTTATGGTGGTGTATTATTTTACAAAATAAGTGCACATTTTTTCCTTTTCATTGGTTCCACTCAAAAGTCACCCAAGTTTCCTCTTTACTTCTGTTAGTGCTCATTTCACAATTAAAGTGCATTAAGAGGTAAAAGGATCAATATAATATCAATTAAGAACAAAAAAGGTCTAGGCTTGTAATGTGAGGGCCAAATAAAAGTCTTTACACTCAAAATGATTAACTAGGGATAGATTATATTTATGATAAGCATTAGAGTTCGAAAAGATCAAAGAAAGTCTAAAATCATTTTTCAAATCGAACATCACCTATATTTTGCTTCAACTCAAATGCCGGGAAAGTTCTAGACTCAATCTTAATATATGAACTTAAAAAAAAAATCTCACCATACATGACACGTGATTCATTAAAGATGTTCTCATTCTAACTCTCAACTAATGTAAGTATTCACGGAGCCACGAAATATAAAATATTAGCATAAAGTGAACATAAGTCAAGAGAATGAGACATAGACATCACAAGACATGCAATCCAAATAAACAGGGTGTCATCAACAATTTTAACACATAGAGAAGATACAACACATATTAAAGCCTTAATATGATACCATCAAACAATTCAAGGGCGCCAAGGAATCTCATATTTCTTCCTCTATTTTTTCTAAATTCTAACATATTCTAAAATAAAAACGTTACTACCCGATTCAATTGCATCTCATGAAAAAGAACCAAGGCACAAAGAAAAAATACGGGGGATTATCACTACCTAAGAAAAACTAAATGATATTTTTTGTGTTTTTGTATTTTTAATTTTATTTTGTGCTTTTCGTTAGACTTTAATCCCTCAAGAAAGCTGCCTAAGAAGATCCATCGCCGGGAAAAGTCCAAGTTTTGCTAAAAAAAATCAATTTTCTATTTTTTTTTCTTTTTTTTCTTCATATCAAATTAAACTACTACTAAATCAAGCCTAAAACTACCACTAAAATACTATACTAATATATTTTTCCTTTTCTCATTTTTTTCTCATTAAGCTATGCTAAAATAAAAAACAAGCTATTCTAAAAAGTGCTAAACTAAAATAAAAATAAGAAGATAAAGTTAGTCTATTATTTATATACCACCACAGAGAATCCCCCACCCTACACTTAAAGTATGCAACATCCTCAGCGCATATATAAAACAATAAAAATCAAGTAAAGTGGTAAGAAACCACACTGGTCATTCTTCATCATCTCCCTCATCATAGAAGGCCCTCTCAGCAGCCTCCCAGTCCTCATCATCATCTCCACCCTCATCATCCTCATCAGCCTCCTCCTCAGCTTTCTCGAGCTCGGGGTCTGAACATTCAAGGTGTGTTTACAGCTTCGTCCTCAGAAAATCTGTGACCCTCACCAAGCCTAACCAGACGGTGGGAATGAGCATTGAGTGGATAAAGCTCATGTAAGTTCGCACGCTCTTCCAAAGTATCTAGCCTCCCCCCAATTTGTAACTGCAAGTCGAGTGTCACGCCCCGAAATCCCACCATCGGGTCGTGATGGAGTCTAACGTTGAACCCGCTAGACAAGCCAAAGTACATAGATAAATTAGCATACTAACATCACTCTAATAGGATAAACTACACAGTTCACAGTTTAACAGCGGAAAATACATATGGTCTCAAGCTAAATAAGGATAATATAATACAACAACGCGTAAACTTTCCCAAAACCTGGAGTCACAAATTCACGAACTGTCTATAAGAGTGCTAAATACAAAACTGAAAGAAAATACATGTCTGCCTCTGAAACTGGAGGAAAAATAAGACAGAATTGAAGACAAAGGGATGGAAGAGACACCAAGGCCCACGAATGCAGCGAGTATACCTTGAATCCTCTATGATAAGCTGGAAGACACTCCCACTAATGATGTCCTCCGGGTCCGGCTGCGTAATCTGCACAACATAAATAAGTGCAGGTGTAGCATCAGTACAACCGACCCCATGTACTGATTAATTGTCGAGCCTAACCTCGGAGAAGTAGTGACGAGGCTAAGACACGAAAAAAAAATTTACATGTGCTGTTCAATAATATAGCAGACAGTAAACAAGAATATAATTACGGGGAGGACATGCTGGGGGTAAGAGATAGCAAATACTGAAATGACTGAAACGAAAACAACAGTCTGAAATATCTGAAAATATTCACGGGAAATGACAACACAGACTAAATAGTGAAAGATGCGGCACGACATGTCCCATCGTGCATAATAACAATGTAAAACACGGCACGGAATGTCCCCTCGTGCATAATAACAATATAAACATGGCACGGAATGTCCCCTCGTGAGTAATCAATGTAAAACATGGCACGGAATGTCCCCTCATGCATAATAACAATATAAACATGGCACGGAATGTCCCCTCGTGCATAATAACAATATAAACATGGCACGGAATGTCCCCTCGTGCATAATAACAATATAAACATGGCACAAAATGTCCCCTCGTGCATAATAACAATATAAACATGGCACGGAATGTCCCCTCATGCATAATAATAATGTAAACATGGCACGGAATGTCCCCTCGTGCATAATAACAATATAAACATGGCACAAAATGTCCCCTCGTGCATAATAACAATATAAACATGGCACAAAATGTCCCCTCGTGCATAATGATAATGTAAACATGGCACGAAATCACCCTTCGTGCTTTAACACTTCCCTTACTCAAACAACAATCACAAACGAGGGCAAGGAAATAAACAGAGTAAAAATAGAAATCCCGGCAAGGGAACATTAATTAAACAATGAAATCCCGGCAAGGGAGCATCAATTAACCAATCAAATCCCGGCAAGGGAACATCAATTAAACAATCAAATCCCAGAAAGGGACATCAATTAAACAATCAAATCCCGGCAAGGAAACATCAATTAAACAATCAAATCCCGGCAAGGGAATATTTCAACAACTCTTTATCTTTCTTTCGCTTTCACTTCCATGATTTACTTTATTACTTGAGCCAATGCTCCAAACGATGTAATTACCTCATATATCTTCATTATGCGTGTTCACAATTTGAGCCAATGCTCCAAGGATGCAATTTCCTCATATATCTTCATTATGCGTGTTCACAATTTGAGCCAATGCTCCAAAGATGTTTAAAGATTTCAATTTCCTTCACATGCTCATTTACATCATATTGGGATCATCAACTAAGCATAGGAATTACAACAAAATCGGAATATTCACAATATAGGGACTCACGCTCATGCTAGACACCAATGTATAGATACTCGTCACCATGCCTATACATCAAATTTGACAATTAGCAAATAGCAAATAATACTCAACTCTTATTCTCTCAAGCTAAGGTTAGGCCAAACACTTACCTCGGGTCCAAAGTATAGCAATCAACCCTCTAACACCGCCTTTCCTTTAGAATTCAACTCCGGAATGGTTTTATCTAGACATAATCAACTCAAGTATATCAATAAGGATTAAAGGATTCAATTACATGGCCTAATTATCCATTTCCTAGCATTCTTTCAAATTTATCAAAATTCGACCCTGGGCCCGCTCGCTCGGATTCTTGCAATTCTTGAAGGTAACACTCACCCAAAGCCTAAGGATCATAAATATACGATTTTTACTTGATTTCATGGCCATTCGCGGATAATTTCTCAATGATCACAAGTTCTAGGTTACTACCCAATTCCTTGAATTCTTGCACTAGTTTATGTGGTTAATAAAGCTAAGATGCATGCATGAAACTAATTTACGGGAGGAATTTACTTACCTTACAAGACCTGGTCGAAAGCTCTTAAAAATGGTGGAAATCGCCTAAGGAAGAAGATGAAAAATGAGGAAAATGGGTTTAAAACCCGTACATAAACTCACTGCCTGAACAGTGATCGCACCTACGATGTCTGGGACTACACCTGCGGTCCCGCACTTGCGAGAAAAATCTCGCACCTGCGAGGGCTGGCAAGGCTACTGGTGGTCGCACCTGCGATTCCTTGGACCGCGCATGCGGTCTCGCACCTGCGATGCTGGGCAACCGCACCTGCGATGCTGGGCAACCGCACCTGCGGTCACACCAGAGCAGGTTCACCAGCAGCCTTGTTTGCTGGTTTTTAGCCCCGCTAGGTGCCCGGAAGGCTCCTGGGCCCACCCGAGCCCTAATCCGAATATACCAACGAGTCCCAAATCATAATACAGACTCGCTCGAGCCTTCAGAACACTCAAAACAACGCTAAAACTCGAAATCACACCCCAAACCTCAAGAACCGAACTTAGGAATTTTAAGTTTTCTAACTTTGCTAACAACGTGCCGAACTGACCTATATAACTCAGAATGATACCAAATTTCACAAATAACTTACATAACCTCCTATGAACTTGCCCGTGCGATCAAATCGCCAAAACAACATCATACATGTAGAATTAAACCTCAAAATCCATGAATTCTATCAAATTTCATAAAACATCAAATTTTCCATTTCAAGTCCGAAACACGTTAAACGAAATCCGTTTTCAACCAAACTTTACAGGAAGCGCTCAAATCATATATAAGATCTGTACCGGGCACCTGAACCAAAATACGGGCCCGATACCATCACTTTCTAATTAGATTTCATTTTTAATTTCCATAAATATTTTCAGAAAATAATTTTACTCAAAAATTCATTTCTCGGGCTTGGGACCTCGGAATTTGATTCCGGGCATACGCCCAAGTCCCATATTTTGCTACGGACCCTCCGGGACCGTCAAATCACGGCTCCGGGTCCGTTTATTCAAAATGTTGACCGTAGTCAAATTTATTCATTTTATTATCAGGTCTTAGCATTTTTCACAGAATTTCATATTTAAGCTGTCCGGCTACGTGCCCGGACTGCACACGCAAATTGAGGCAACTACAAATAAGGTTTTCAAGGCCTCAGAAGTACGTACTAGGTAATAAAATAGGTGATGACCCTTTGGGTCATCACATTCTCCACCTCTAAAACAACTGTTCGTCCTCGAACGGACAGAAGAAGGAAGTACCTGAGTCGGGAAATAAATGAGGGTAACGGCTCCGCATATCGGACTCGGACTCCCAGGTCAATACCTCAGGAGGATGACCTCTCAACTGAACACGAACAGAAGGGAAACTCTTGGATCTCAACTGACGAATCTGCCGGTCTAGAATAGCTACCGGCTCT
>ML400239.1:941-40011 GCA_005239525.1 Nicotiana knightiana | reverse complement strand
ATCTAGCTAGCGTAACTTGAGAGAGTGCGTCTAGTAAATTATCATAATTACTTGAGAGAGATTTATGGTAGATAGAGTGTTCATGATTGATAGAGACGATTAATCAAGCTATAAGAAGTATCCGAGAAAGAATTCACCAACGGGGGAAACCATAACCTTAGACCTTTATTATCATTGTTTACATTAAACTGTTAGTTAATTGTTAGTTTATTATTATTGTTAGTAGAATTAGTTAAACAACACAAGTTGATATTCAAAAGTATTGAGAAAATTGAATAAGTACCAGTAGTATTTTAAAGACTTAGTTGATACGTTTATTCCCTGTGGGATCGATTCTGGGCATAATACCCCATATTATATTTGCAGCGCCCGTTTAGTCTTTTTATAAGACATAGTTGAGCGTGATCAGTAAGTAATGACTATAAATCTTGTCCTGAGGTATGTATCCCCGGACTTCGTATTTCTTCCTCTTTTTAGAGTGGCGCACACGCCGAATGACGAGTGTGTAGCGTGCACTGATTTTTTTTTGGAGTTGGACTTGGTCCTCTCCGCGACAACTATTGAGTTGTGTATTTTACTCTAAATCATATGTTAAATTGTGTTCTAAAAGCTATTGCTATAATTGGGCTGTAAGCCATGTTTGGGGCCTTGTGCCGACTTGTTTAGACCCCTTGGGGGCTTTTTACTGCTATTTCCTCACTGTGCTGACTTATGATTTACACTCAATCATGTTATGCTTAACCATTTTTTTTTAAACTTAGCCTTATTTACACTATTTGAATTATAAGATGATATTTTTGGGTCGAGTACCCCGTTTTATTGATAGCCCGAGGGGATTACTGAGAGTTTCTGACTGAGTGAGTCCGAGGGCCTGATTGTGAGGATATGAGATGCCACGAGGTGGCTTGATTTTAGTGCTTGGGCTGAAGGAGCCCCTCCAGAGTCTGTACACACCCCCAGTGAGCGCAGGTACGTACTAAGTGCGAGTGCGAAAGCGATTGCCGAGTGACGAGTGATTGGGAGGCATGAGTGACAGTGAGGTTGCCCGACGGGCTGATACTGAGTGACTGTGAGGTATGCTGAGTGATGTTCTGCCCGAGGGGCGATTTGTGATTCATGTTTTGGCCCGAGGGGCTATTTATGACTTATTTCATTTTACACTAAACTTTTCGGGTATTTTTATTTCTGAAATAGTTGGAAAACACATTTTTCAAAGGATTTTACTGAAGTTTATATATATATATATATATATACATACACACACACACACACACACACTCTCTCTTGGAAGAAAGGTTGTGCTTATTGTGAACTGATGATTTGATCTTATGTGTTTCTTACTGCTTAGACTTGATTTATTTTCATTACTACTGAGTTGGCGTACTCACGTTACTCCCTGCACCCATGTGTGCAGATACAGTTGCCGGTACCGAGCGGTCATCTCTTTCCGTGCAGAGCCGGAGTCGGGACATAGAGGTAGTTGTTCAGCGTCCGCAGCATCTCTGTTTCTCTTTTTTATTTTGTACTTAGTTCCTCATTCCGAGATTTTGTTTTATGGCAGTAGAATTTTGGTTTTATCCTTAGATGCTCATGACATGTTGACTCCGAATCTTGGGGATGGTTTTGGACTGTTTAACTGTTTGTTTTGCTTAATAGATTCAGTAGTTTTATATACGTTTATGAAATGTGGGAAATGAGTTGGAAATTTTGGAAAGAAACTGTAAATATATGATTTTTGGCTAGCCTAGTTCCATGATAGGCGCCATCACGGCCGGTTTAGGATTTGGGGTCGTGATAAGTTGGTATCAGAGCCTAGGTTACATAGGACTCAACGGTCATGAGCAGGTTTAGCAGAGTCTTGCGGATCGGGACGGAGACGTCTGTACTTATCTTCGAGAGGCTGCAAACCCCTTAGGAACAATCTCATTTTCCTTGAATTTTGTCGTGCCTTTTTTTTGATTCTGGAAATCTAAATTTCTGTTGTTTCATTCTCTCACAGATGGTGAGGACTCGCGCTACAGATCAGAGTGATCAGCCACCAGCTAGACCAGCGAGAGGTCGAGGCCGCAGTCGAGGCCGTGGTAGAGGTAGGGGACCATCCCGTGCAGTAGCCGGGGCAGTACCAGAGGGTCCACATACCATTCAGGATCAGGTTCCCGCTGCAGATGCTCCAGCGGGACAGGCTCATGCACCGGCAGTGCCTATTGTTATTCCGGGTCTTCATGAGACCTTGGCTCAGATCTTGACGGTATGTAACACCCTTGCTCAGGCAGTTATCGCTGCTTCTCAGGCCGGGGGAGGCAGTCAGATTCTAGTTTCTCGGACACCTGAGCAGGTTACTCAGGGCCGTTAGACACCGAGGCGGTTCCAGCCCAACCGGTTGCTCCAGTTCGGGACTTCGTGGTTCTGGCCATGACAGAGGATGTGCAGTGTAGACTGGAGAGATTTAGTAGACTTCAGCCTCCAACATTCAGTGGTTCTGAGGGCGAGGATGCCCAGGGTTTTCAGGATAAGTGTCAGACGATGCTTCGTACTGCTGGGATTCTGTAGACCAGTGGGGTCTCGTTTGCTAATTTTCAGTTTTCTGGTGCTGCTTTCACTTGGTGGGACTCTTTTGAGAGGCGTAGGAGTGTTGGTTCAGCACCCCTCACCTGGAAGCAATTCTCCACTATCTTCTTGGAGAAGTATGTACTCTAGTCTCACAGGGAGGAGCAACGCCAGCATTTTGAGCAACTGCGTCAAGGATCAATGATGCAGTATGAGATGCGGTTTTCAGAGTTGGATCGTCATGCCACCGACTTGGTCCCTACTAATAGGGAGAGGATTAGGAGGTTCGTGGATGGCCTCACTTATCAGCTCCACCTTTTCATGACTCAGGATAGAGTATCAGATGCTACCTTCGAGCAGGTTGTTGATATTGCTCGAGATATTGAGTCGGTTCGCCGCCAGGAGAGGGAGGCCAAGAGGCCTCGTAGATTAGGTGGTTCTAGTGGTGCTCCTTCCACAGGGCAGTTTTAGCATGGTAGAGGCCGTTCATTCAGGCCTCCTCAGTCAGTCCGCCCAACCTATAGTGGTGCATCTTCGGGGCATGGTCCCCGTAGTTCTCAGCCATTCCGTTCTTCATTCGATGCCCTCCCAGCCCAGAGTGCAGCTCGAGCACCACCAGTTCAGAGTTCCTCTATGCATGATTCTTCTAGTGTCCATTCTGGTGCCAGGGGTTTCTATCAATCCCCGTCTCCAGCTCCAGGGAGTTATTTTGAGTGCGGGGAGTTTGGGCACATGTGGAGGCAGTGTCCCCGTCTTTCTGGTGGTTCTTCTCATCAGAGGGGCCATCCCTCGACTTCAGATCCAGTTACTTCACCACCCGCCCAGACAGCCAGGGGAGGTAGTCAGTCAGCTAGAGGCCGCCCTAGAGGGGGAGGTCAAGCAGGTGGAGGTCATGCCTGTATGTATGCGTTTCCAGCCAGGACAGATGCTATGGCCTTCGATGTTGTAATTGCAGGTATTGTCTCAGTCTGTAGCCGAGATGCTTTGGCTTTATTTGACCCTGGTTCTACATATTCGTATGTTTCATCATATTTTGCCCATTTACTGGATATGCCCCGTGACTCTTTAGTTACGTCTGTTCATGTGTCGACTCCGGTAGGTGATATTATTATTGTGGACCATGTGTATCGGTCGTGTGTGGTATCTATTGAGGGTATGGAGACTTGAGTGGACCTACTGTTACTCAGCATGGTCGATTTTGATGTGATATTGGGCATGTATTGGTTATCTCTGTGCCATGCTGTTCTTGATTGTCACGCAAAGACCATGACCTTAGCTATGCCAGGACGTCCGAGGGTTGAGTGGAGAGATTCTTCTGAGTATGTGCCTAGCAGAGTGATTTCCTACCTAAAGGCCCAGCGCATGGTTGAGAAGGGGTGTTTATTGTATCTGGCTTTTGTGAGGGATGTTGGTGGTGAGACTCCCGATATTGATTCGGTTCCTGTGGTCCGTGACTTTCCGGATGTGTTTCCTACAGACCTGCCAGGCATGCCACCTGATAGGGACATTGATTTTGGTATTGACCTGGTGCCAGGCACTCAGCCTATTTCTATTCCACCTTATCGTATGGAACCAGTAGAGCTTAAGGAATTAAAGGAGCAACTTCAGCAACTCCTAGATAAAGGGTTCATTCGTCCTAGTGTGTCACATTGGGGTGCACCGGTGTTCGTGAAGAAGAAGGATGGTTCTATGCGCATGTGTATTGATTATCGGCAGTTGAACAGGGTTACGGTGAAGAACTGGTATCCCTTGCCTCGTATAGATGACTTGTTTGATCAGTTGCAGGGTGCTAGGGTATTTTTCAAGATTGACTTGCGTTTCGGCTATCATCAGTTGAAGATTCGGGGGCCAGGCATTCCGAAGACTGCTTTCAGGACTAGATATGGTCATTATGAGTTTCTGGTTATGTCATTTGGGCTGACCAATGCCCCATCAACCTTTATGCACTTGATGCACAATGTATTCCGACCTCATCTGGATTCTTTCATCATCGTGTTTATTGACGATATCTTGGTGTATTCCCAATCTTGGGAGGATTATGAGCAACATTTGAGAGTTGTGCTTCAGACCTTGAGGGAGAAGAGATTGTATGCAAAACTTTTGAAGTGTGAGTTCTGGCTTGATTCCGTACTGTTCTTGGGGCACGTGGTGTCCATTGAGGGTATTCAGGTTGATCCGAAGAAGATAGAGGCGGTGCAGAGCTGGACTAGACCGTCCTTAGCTACCGAGATTCGTAGTTTCCTTAATTTGGTAGGGTACTATCGCCGTTTCGTAGAGGTATTTTCATCTATTGCAGCACCTATGACCAGACCAACACAGAAAGGTGCTCAGTTCAGGTTGACTGAGGAGTGTGAGGAGAGATTTCAGAAGCTCAAGTCAGTTTTGACTACATCTCCAGTGTTGGTTTTGCCTATGGGTTCAGGTTCCTATACAGTTTACTGTGACGCCTCGGGAGTTGGCCTTGGAGCGGTTTTGATGTAGGACGGTAAGGTGATTGCCTACGCATCCAGACAGTTGAAGGTGCACGAGAAGAATTATCCAGTGCACGATCTTGAGCTAGCAGCTATTGTCCATGCCTTGAAGATTTGGCGTCATTATTTGTATTGAGTGCGTTGTGAGATTTTCACTGATCACCATAGTTTGCAGCATCTGCTTAAGCAGAAGGATCTGAATTTGCGTCAGAGGAGATGGTTGGAGCTTCTCAAGGATTATGACCTCACCATTCTATATCATCCAGGGAAGGCCAATGTAGTGGCCGATGCCCTGAGTCGTAGAGCAGAGAGTTTGGGGAGTCTAGCCTACCTTCCAATAGCAGAGCGACCATTAGCACTTGATGTTCAGGATTTAGCGGGTCAATTGGTGAGATTGGATCTATCAAAGCCACATCGGGTATTGGCTTGTGTAGCCTCCAGGTCTTCTCTTTATGATCAGATTAGAGCACGCCAATATGATGATCCACACTTGCTCGTTCTTCAGGACAGGGTCTGTCACGGTGATGCTAGGGATGTGGTTATTGGTGATGAGGGGGTCATAAGGATGTAGGGACGTATTTGCGTGCCAATGTGGATGGATTTCGAGATTTGATTCTAGCTGAGGCACATAATTTGCGGTATTCCATCCATCCGGTGCCGCAAAGATGTATCAGGATATGAAACAACATTATTGGTGGAGGCAAATAAAGAGGGATATTGTTGAGTTCGTGTCTCGGTGTCTCCACTGTCAATTATGAGCACCAGAGGCTGGGTGGATTGCTTCAAAGATTAGATATTTCGAAATGGAAGTGGGAGCGGATCACCATTGACTTCGTAGTTGGGCTTCCACGGACTTTGAGGAGGTTTGATGCTATATGGGTTATTGTGGACCGGATGACCAAGTCCGCGCACTTCATTCCTGCTGGTACTACTTATTCTTCGGAGCGATTAGCTGAGATTTATATCAGGGAGATTGTCCGATTGCATGGGGTTCTAGTTTCTATCATTTCTGATAGAGGTAAGTTCACATCTCAGTTTTGGAGGGCCGTGCAGAGGGAGTTAGGTACTCAGGTTGAGTTGAGCACAACGTTTCATCCTTAGACCGACGGGAATTCGGAGCGTACTATTCATATTTTGGAGGATATGTTGCGTGCCTGTGTCATTGCTTTTGGGGGTTCATGGGACCAGTTTCTGCCACTCACGGAGTTTGCATATAATAAAAGTTACCAGTCGAGTATCCAAATGGCTCTATACGAGGCTTTATATGGTAGGAGGGACAAATCTCCGGTTGGTTGGTTTGAGCCGGGCGAGGCTAGGCTATTGGGCACATACTTGGTTCAGGATGCGTTGGGTAAGGTGAAGTTGATTCAGGAGCGGCTTCACATGGCGCAGTCTAGGCAGAAGAGTTATGCGGACCGGAAGGTCTGGGATGTGTTTTTCATGGTTGGGGAGAAGGTGCTGCTGAAGGTGTTACCCATGAAGGCTGTTATGAGGTTCGGGAAGAGGGGAAAGCTGAGTCCCCGGTTCATTGGGCCATTTGAGGTGCTTTAGAGGATTGGGGAGGTGGCCTATATACTTGCCTTGCCTCCCAGCTTATCGAGTATTCATCCGGTGTTCCATGTTTCGATGATCCGGAAGTATGTTGGTGACCCGTCTTATGTTTTGGACTTCAGCACGGTTCAGATCGAGGGTGATATGTCATATGAGGTAAAGCCAGGGGCTATTTTGGGTCGCCAGGTCAGAAAGCTGAGGTCTAAGGATATAGCTTCAGTGAAGGTTCAGTGGAGAGGACAACCGGTGGAGGATGCCACCTGGGAGACCGAGCGGGAGATGCAGAGCAGTTATCCTCACTTATTCGAGACTCCATGTATGTTTCTAGACATGTTCGAGGATGAACGTTTGTTTAAAAGGGGGAGGATGTAATGACCCGACCGGTCGTTCCGTGAGATTAGCGTCGTTTCCACCGTTTCTGCTTTATCGTATTTTGTTTAGCCTATTTATGTTGTGTTGGATCGGTTGGTTCGGGTTCGTAGTGGTCGGGTGAGAACAAAGACACTTAGTCTCTTAAAGTAGCTTAATAGTTAAAAAAGTCAACTGGGAGTTGACTTATTGGTAAACGACCTCGGAATGTGTATTTTATGGATCGTATAGCTTCGTTAGGTGATTTGGGAGTTAGGAGTGTGTTCAGAATGAAGTTTTGATGTCCGGTGTAGAATTAGGCTTGAATTGGCGAAAGTTAGTTTTTGGCAATTTTCGGTCGGTAAGGGAAAATAGACTGTCGGGGTCGGAATGGAATTCCGGAATTTAGAACAAATTCGTAATGTCATTTTGGATATGCGTGCAAGTTTTCAGGTCATTCGTACGTGCTTTGGTTAGTGTCGGCATCATTGGCAATTTAGAAGTTTCAAAGTTCTATTTGATTTGATTTTGGTGTTTTTCCGTTGATTTTGGTTTTTCAAAGGCTCGACTAAGTTTGAATGAGGTTATGGGATATGTTGGTATGTTTTCTTGAGGTCCCGAGGGCCTCGGGTGTGTTTTGGGTGGTTAACGGACCGACTCTTGGCTTAAAAACTTGGCAGATTTTTGCTGGTGTGAGTTTCTGGTTTCCTTCTATGCGATCGCGGGAGGATATTTGCGATCACGTAGGCCTAGTTGGGGTTGGCAGGATTTTTGTTAAATGCGATCGCGTGGTGGAGGTCGTGATCGCGTGAGTTTGAGGTTTTTGTGCAGTGCGATCGCGTGATGTTGTTCGCGTTCACATAGAGTTGAAGGGCGCGTGAGGGTGCTGAACCGTTTGTTCTTCGCGATCAGGTGGAGTGGTTTGCGATCGCGTGGGTTTATGTCCTGCTGAATCGCAATCGCATGTGTAAGTCTGCGATCGCGTGGGAACTCCCGTGATCGCAGTGAAGAAAGAGACCTAGGCAGACAATTTTTAAGTTCTAATTTCGGGGGGATTTTGGCCATAACTCAAAAGTTCACTAGAGAGCTCGGAAGAAGGAGGAATTGGACGAGATTTTCAGTAGGATTCTTGTGGTAAGTGTTCTTCAATCAATTTTGGTTTAATTTCATGAATTAGTCTTGATTTTTACCATGCAATTTGAGGAATTAAAGTAGAAATTTGGGAATAATGGGAGGAAGAACAGGAAAATTTCTTTTGATGATTTGAGTGGGCAATTGAGGTCAGATTTTGGTAAATTTGGTATGGGTAGACTCGTGGGGGAACGAGTATTCTAGTTAGTAATTTTTATCGAATTTCGAGACGTGGGCCTAGGGCTCGGGTTTGGCTAATTTCGAGAATTGTGCTTAAAATTGATAGTTTTCGTTTGAGCCTTGTTCATTTAGCGTATATTGATGATGTTAATCTGGTTTTGGTTAGATTCAGAGCAATCGGGAGCTGATTCGAGGGGCAAGAGCATCGCCGAATTAGTATTTTGGCCCGGGTGGAGGTAAGTAATGACTATAAATCTTGTCCTGAGGTATGAAACCCCGGACTTCGTATTTCTCACTATTTTNCAATTACTGATTTTTTTTGGATTTGGACTTGGTCATCTCCGCGGCAACTATTGAGTTGCGTATTTTACTCTAAATTATATGTTAAATTGTGTTCTAAAAACTCTTGCTATAATTGGGTTGTAAGCCATGTTTGGGGCCTTGTGCCGACTTGTTTAGACCCCTTGGAGTTTTTTAATGATATTTCCTCACTGTGCTGACTTATGATTTACACTCAGTCATGTTACGCTTAACCATTTTTCCCGAAACTCAANACCCCGGACTTCGTATTTCTCACTATTTTTAGAGTGGCGCACACGCCGGATGACGAGTGTGTGGTGTGTACTGATTTTTTTTGGATTTGGACTTGGTCATCTCCGCGGCAACTATTGAGTTGCGTATTTTACTCTAAATTATATGTTAAATTGTGTTCTAAAAACTCTTGCTATAATTGGGTTGTAAGCCATGTTTGGGGCCTTGTGCCGACAGGTTTAGACCCCTTGGAGTTTTTTAATGATATTTCCTCACTGTGCTGACTTATGATTTACACTCAGTCATGTTACGCTTAACCATTTTTCCCGAAACTCAACCTTATTTACACTATTTGAATTATAAAATGATGTTTTTGGGTCGAGTACCCCGTTTTACTGATAGCCCGAGGGGCTTACTGAGAGTTTCTGACTGAGTGAGTCCGAGGGCCTGATTGTGAGGATATGAGATGCCATGAGGTGGTTTGATTTTAGCACTTGGGCTGAAGAAGCCCCTCCGGAGTCTGTACACACCCCCAGTGAGCGCAAACACCTACTAAGTGCGAGTGCGAGTGCCGAGTAATTGGGAGGCATGAGTGACAGTGAGGTTGCCCGAGGGGCTGATACTGAGTGACTGTGAGGTATGCTGAGTGATGTTCTGACCGAGGGGCAATTTGTGATTCATGTTTTGGCCCGAGGGGCTATTTATGACTTATTTCATTTTACACTAAACTCTTCGGGTATTTTTATTTCTAAAATTGTTGGAAAACACATTTTTCAAAGGATTTTACTGAAGTTGGCTTTTAAAGCATGTTGATTTCATATATACATACATACATACATACATATATATATATATATATATATATATATACATATATATATATATATACATATATATGTATATATGTATGTATATATATATATAGACACACACACACACACTCTGTTGGAAGAAAGACTGTGCTTATTGTGAACTGATGATTTGATCTTATGTGTTTCTTACTGCTTAGACTTGATGTATTTTCATTACTACTGAGTTGGCATACTCACATTACTCCCTGCACCCCTGTGTGCAGATACAGGTGCTGGTACCGAGCGTTAGTCATCTCTTTCCGTGCGGAGATGGAGTCAGGACATAGAGGTAGTTGTTCAGCGTCCGCAGCATCTCTGTTTCCCTTTCTTATTTTGTACTTAGTTCCTCGTTCCGAGATTTTGTATTATGGCAGTAGAATTTTGGTATTATCCTTAGATGCTCATGATATGTTGACTCCGGATCTTGGGGATGATTTTGGACTGTTTAACTATTTGTTTTGCTTATTAGATTCAGTAATTTTATATACATTTATGAAATGTGGGAAATGAGTTGGAAATTTTGGAAAGAAACTGTAAATATGTGATTGTTGGCTAGCCTAGTTCCACGATAGGCGCCATCACGGTCGGTTTAGGATTTGGGGTCGTGACAAAATGATGCAATAAATGCAGAAGAACAGAATTATTCTGAGCCCACTGAATTCACAATGTTTCCTTAAGGGACTTAATTCCCTCCTAGTACCCGAGATTTAGGATTATTTTCTCCCAAGATAGAACGGATCACCCTCGTTGGTGTAGCGGTACTTCAAACCCCAGTGACAACGAACGCAAAAAACAGTAGTAAATCACACTTACTGCTTTCTTTTCTGTTAAAACAGCAGAAAGAAGAAGGAGAAATTAGAATTTTCTTAAGGAAAATCTGAGGGAATGGTATGCTATTTATAGCCTACAGGTTGGGTTTAAATGAAGAGGTATAACTCTTCCGAAGGGAGGTGTAATTCTTCACAAGGTCTATCATGATTGTTCACGTAAAACGACCATTACGTAAATAGCTATTTATGCAAAATAAAATGGGAATTCAAAACGTGAAGGAAAAATAATTTTCCGTTACAAAATGGCTAATTTGCATTATTACGTTAATCTTTCATATTAACAAATAAATTTGGTCCAAAAAATTAATCAACTCGATTGACCAAATCCGAAGCCGAGCCGAGCTGAGCCGAGCCGAGCCGAGCCGATCGAGCGAGCGAGCGAGCGACGACGACGACGGCGCAAGGCTTGCCTTGCTCTAAACTCTTTAAGAGCTAGAAGAAGTGAAATTGTATATATACCCATCAATAATCTTTTCCTCTTCTAATATGGGACAATGTCGCTTTTTCAAGGAGGGAAAATTAAATTTTCGTTTTTTCCTCCATTTTTCATTCACCCTCTTTTAAGATCTAAGAAGCTTAAACCCAACAATCCCCCACATGAATGTGGAATGGTTATATTGTGGAAATATGCATGAAAAACTGTGTGATTTACAAGCAAGGATTAATCACATCTGGATAAGTAGATTTTCATTTGAACTTTTTGTAGTGAACTTATGTCGGATATATTCGATCAATCGGTAGATTTGATATCTTTGAACCATCGAACTTTTGTGTATACCTAGACAACCATAAGTCACACAATTAACCCTTAATCATCTTTAGTTCTCATTGTTGTGTTCGTTTCAGCCATGAACACTGCCTGGTTTCATAAGTGCGTAGAGAATTGGCCTTGCAAAATTCTTCTTGAAGCAGCTAACACTTCACACTTACATAGGTGATTACTAAACCTGGCATCCCGTAGATACACTCTTTGATATACCCCGTATCAAATTTAGAAACCATTAAAAAGCCTTATTGCTTTATCCTTGGTACTGAACATTGTCTCATCACGAGAATGGACTAAAAATTTTAGTTGACAATGTTGAACCGTCATTAATGACTTTGTTTGATCTCCTTGAACCTAGGTCTTGGGATCTACAATCTTCTAGGTAGAGTTACCGCCACAATGACTTGACCTCGGCCATAGTCCAATTCCCCTCGATGATCGTTCAACTACGTCTCTAGTTAGGCTTTTTGTAAGTGGATCTGACACATTATCGCTTGACTTTACGTAGTCAAATGTGATGATCCCCTTAGAGAGTAGTTGCCTAACGATTTTATGTCTTCGTCGTATATGATGAGATTTACCGTTATACATAACGCTCCTAGCCCTTCCAATTGCCGCTTGACTATCGCAATGTATGCATATTGGTGCCAATGGTTTGATCCAAAATGGAATATCTTCCAAGAAATTACGGAGCCATTCAGCTTCTTCACCGGCTTTATCTAAGGCTATAAATTCTGCATTCATTGTAGAGCGGGAAATAAAAGTTTGTTTGGACGACTTCCAAGATACCGCTCCTCCACCAATAATGAATACATATCCACTTTTGGACTTAGAATCAGTTGAACCGGTGATCCAATTTGCATCACAGTATCCTTCAATCACTGCCGGATAAATACTGTAGTGCAAAGCAAAGTCTTGGGTATGTTTAAATATCCCAAAACTCGTTACCCCCATCCAATGACATTGACCTGGATTACTCGTGTATCAACTCAATTTACTTATAGTACAAGCTATATCTAGTGGAGTACAATTCATGATATACATTAAACATCCAAGCACACGATCATAATCCAATTGTGATATACTTTGGCCTTTGCTTTTCGCAAGTGCAAGATTCACGTCAATTGGAGTATTTGCAACTTTAAAATCTAAGTACTTGAATTTTTCAAGTACTGTTTTAATGTAATGAGATTTCAATAATTCCAGACCTTGAGAAGTCTTATGGATCTTAATACCCAAAATTAAATCGGCAACTCCCAAGTCTTTCATATCAAATTTGCTTTAGTCGCATTTATGTTGGCAATGTCATTACTCATTATTAGAATATCATCCACATATAAGCAAACAACGACTATGTGATTTGTAACATTTTTAATGCACACACATTTATCACATTCATTTATCTTAAAATCAGTTGACAACATCGTTTGGTCAAATTTCGCATGCCATTGTTTAGGTGCTTGTTTTAGTCCGTAAAGGGACTTAACAAGTCTATATACCTTATTTTCTTTACCTGGAGCCACAAACCCTTCAGGTTACTCCATGTAAATTTCTTCCTCCAAATCTCCATTTAAGAATGCCGTTTTAACGCCTATTTGATGAATTTCAAGACCATATACCGCAGCTAATGCTACTAACGTTCATCCGGACGTAATTCTTGTAACTGGAGAGTATGTATCAAAATGGTCAAGACATTCTAGTTGTCTATATCCTTTGACCACAAGTCTTGCCTTATATTTATCAATAGTACCATCATCTTTCATTTTCCTCTTAATAATCCATTTAGAACCCAACGGTTTATTTCCAGGAGGAAGATCAACCAATTCCCACGTATGGTTGTTCAATATGGATTCTATTTCACTATCGACTGCCTCTTTCCAAAATAATGATTCCGAAGAAGACATAACTTCTTTAAATGTTCGAGGCTCGTTTTCCAATAAGAAAGTCACAAAATCTGTTCCAAATGAAGTAGACATTCTTTGACGTTTACTACGTCTTGGATCCTCCTGATTAAATGTACTTTCTTTTGTTTCTTCCCTAGGTCGTTTAGATCCTTCACCAATCGACTCACATTCCTTTTTATACGAATGTATATTTTTGAAGAACTCAACATTATCTTATTCTATAACCGTATAATTATGAATGTCGGGATTTTTTGATTTGTGAACCAGAAATCGATATGCTTTACTATTAGTAGCATACCCTATGAAAACACAATCAACAATTTTCAGTCTTATTTTTACCCTTTCGGGTTTAGGAACTTGTACTTTTGCCAAACACCCCCACACTTTTAAATAATTCAAGTTGGACTTCCTTCCTTTCCATTTCTCATATGGAATGGATTGCGTTTTGCTATGGGGTACTCGATTTAGTATCCGGTTAGCCGTAAGAATGGCTTCCTCCCACAAGTTCTATGGCAAACCAAAACTTATCAATATTGCATTCATAATTCCTTTAATGAACGATTCTTCTTTCCGCAATCCATTGAACTGGGGCGTGTAATGGGTTGTTGTTTGATGAATAATTCCATATTCTAAACATATCTCTTCAAAAGAAGATCCGTATCCACCACCCCTATTACTTCTTATCATTTTGATTTTCTTGTTAAGTTGCATTTCAACTTCATTTTTGTATTGCTTGAATGCATCTATTGCTTCATCTTTACTATTAAGTAAGTAAACATAGCAATATCGAGTACTGTCGTCAATAAAAGTTATGAAATACTTCTTTCCACCGCGAGATGGTATTGACGTCATGTCGCAAATATCTGTGTGAATTAAATCTAAAGGTTTTGAATTCCTTTCAACATGCTTATAAGAATTTTTAACATACTTAGATTCCACACATATTTGACAATTTGATTTGTCGCATTCAAACTTAGGAAATACTTCCAAATTAATCATTTTTCGCAAGGTTTTGTAATTGACATGTCCCAAACGTATATGTCATAAATCATTTGATTCAAGTAAGTAAGAAGAAGCTAAAATTTTATTATTGTCAACAACCATTACATTCAGCTTAAAAGGTCCTCAGTAAGGTAACTTTTTCCTAAGTACATCTCGTTCTTACTTATTACAACTTTGTCTGAAATAAAAACACACTTAAACCCGTTCTTGACGAGAAGTAAAATAGAAACTAAGTTCTTTTTTATTTCAGGAACATGACAAATGTTGCTCAGAGTCACCACCTTGCCAGATGCCATCTTTAAGAATATCTTTACATAACCTTCAATTTTGGCCGTTGCAGAATTTCCCATAAAAATGGTCTCGTCGGGTCCAGCGGGAGGATATGAAGCAAATACTTCTCTAACAGCACAAACATGGCGGGTGGCACCAGAATCAATCCACCACTCCTTAGGCAGGATCTCCGTAAAAGGGGTTCAAAAAGAAAAATTTAAAAAAGATTGTAGCTAGTGGGAATTGAACCTATGACCTTACAAAGGTTTTGAACCCCCTTGACCACTAAGCTACACTTTTGGGTTGTGTCAAGGGGATTCAAAACTTAATATATATAGGTAAAATATAGATTTTGCCATATATATACAGTGTAATTTTTGACAAAGGGGGTTCAGGTGAACCCCCTTCCGCCCCCTAAAACCGCCCCTACGCACAAGTCATCAATATCATCATTTGTTTGAACCATATTTGCTTGACCCTTTTTCTTCTCTTTCTTTGGAGCAAGACATTCCACAGCTTTGTGTCCAACCTTTCCACAGTTGTGGCAGTTTCCCTTGAATTTCTTCTTGCTGGGATAGTTGTTTAGTCCAGAAGACTTCTTCTGCTTCTTCGGATTAGCTGGAGCAGTTTCAACAATATTTGCTACCATAATTGTTGAGTTCCCACGTGTCTTCTTTTCTGCAACTTTATTGTTCTCTTCGATCCTCAATCGAACGATGAGATCTTCGAGTTTCATCTCCTCGCGCTTGTGTTTTAAGTAGTTCTTATATTCCCTCCATAAAAGAGGAAACTTCTCAATCATTGCTACAACTTGAAACGCCTCATTGATGACCAAACCTTCAACGAAAAATTTATAATTAGTAACAGAATTGATACTTTCAACAAAAGCATTAATTCGGATTATACCTTCAGCAAGGAGATCATGAATGATAACTTGCAGTTCTTGAACTTGGGTAATGACAGGCTTGCTGTCTACCATCTTATAGTCCAAACATTTGGCTGCAACAAATTTCTTCAAACCGGCATCCTCAGTTTTACACTTATTTTCCAACGCCTCCCATTGTTTTTTAAAAGTTTTGACATTACTATAGACGTTGTAAAAATCATCCTCCAGTCCGTTAAGAATGTAATTCTTGCACAAGAAATCTGAGTGCTTCCAAGCCACAGTCACAATGAAATGTTCACTATCCGGAGTTGATTCTGGTAGAACCGAAACGTCCTCTTTGATGCAATTCTGTAGACTCAAAGTAGTCAAATAGAAGAACATCTTCTATTGCCAACGTTTGAAATTAATCCCAGAAAATTTCCGGACTTTTCCGCCGGAGCCAGTGGTGGCACAAAACAACTGGAAGTAGCAACATTGCTCATAGAGCCAACCACAGGGGTTATTGTTTCTGTCATTTCTGTTAACAACAAAACAAAAACAAAATAATTGACGGTGAAGTATTTAAAATCTTCAAACAAAATAACTTTAACAGAAACAGATTAAATACCGGTAAAGATTTTATTTCTTCAAACTGAATACAGAACGAGTAGAAAATCACAAAGATTTTAATCTCGTAATTTCAACCGAGGAATAGAAAATCCGAATATTTTATTCTCCAAATTGAGAGTAGAATCACTAGGATTTAGTCTCCCACAACCCGAATATAAGATGAATACAGAAAAAATATTAAGTTCCTTAAGCTTGTTAGTGCACTGTATTCAAAAATATATTTAGAAAAAAATGATGCAATAATAGTAGAAATGCAGAAGAACAAAATTATTCCGATCCCACTGAATTCATAGTGTTTCCTTAAGGAACTTAATCCTCTCCTAGTACCCCAAGTTTAGGATTATTTCCTCCCAGGATAGAACAGATTACCTTCACCGGTGTAGCGGTACTTCAAACCC
This sequence comes from Nicotiana knightiana, assembly GCA_005239525.1. Lineage (NCBI taxonomy): Eukaryota > Viridiplantae > Streptophyta > Magnoliopsida > Solanales > Solanaceae > Nicotiana > Nicotiana knightiana. The sequence continues at coordinate 23,736 of ML400239.1, read as the reverse complement.
CAGTGACAACGAACGCAAAGAACAGTAGTAAATCACACTTTCTGCTTTCTTTTCTGTTATATCAACAAAAAGAAGAAGGAGAAATCAGAATTTTCGTTATGAAAATCTGAGAGGAATGGTCTGCTATTAATAGCCTACAAGTTGGGTTTAAATTAAGAGGTGCAACTCTTCAGAAGGAAGCTGCAACTCTTCAGAAGGTCTGTCATGACTGCTCAGGTAAAACAAATGGCTATTTACGCAAAATAAAACGAGAATTCAAAACGCGGAGGAAAATTAATTTTTCAATCAATCGATCCTTTGACCAAATCCGAAGCTGAAGCCGAAGCCGAAGACGAGCCGAGCGAGAGATGAAGATGACGGCGCGAGGCTTGCGTTCTTCTCAACTCTTTAAGATCTAGAAGAAGTGCAATTGTATATATACCTATCAAAAGTCTTTTCCTCCTCCAATATGGAACAATGTCCCTTTGTCAAGGAGGGAAAAATTTAGATTATTATGTTAATCTTTAATATTAAAAAATAAATTTGGTCCAAAAATTAATCAATCAATCGATCATTTGACCAAATCCGAAGACGACTCAAGCGACGACGACGACGATGGCGCGAGGCTTGCCTTCTTCTCGGCTCTTTAAGAGCTAGAAGAAGTACTTATATATATACACATAAAAAGTATTTTCCTCCTCCAATATGAGAAATGTCCCTTTGTCAAGGAGGGAAAATCAAATTTTTATTTTCCCCTCCATTTCCTATTCAACCTCTGTTAAGTTCTAAGAAGCTTAAACCCAAAAGTTAGGTCAAACGTTCATTTTCTTAGTAGTCTTTATACGACTCACTTATGATTGTAATTAGGTTAAATTTAATTGTCCTTATTAATGATTATTCTTTGTTTATAATAGTAATATTTGGGTATTCAATAATCCTTTTATGTGGCGTTACTCAGGAGGCCGATATGGAAGTGAGGTTGGATTCACAAGTCATCCATAAGAAGGTAGTTTCAAGTACCTTGGTTCAGTAGTTCAAGGCAATAGAGAAACCGACGATGATGTCACATATCGTATAGGAGTAGGTTGGATGAAATGAAGGCTAGCATACTAGTATCTTATGGAATAAGAACGTGCCACCAAGACTTAAAGGTAAGTTCTACATAGCGTGTGGTTAGACTAATTATGGTATGAGATAGAGTGTTGGCCATTCAAGAGATCTCATGACCAGAAGATGAAAGTAAAAAAAAATGAGGATGCTGAGATGGAAGTGTGGGCATACCAGGAGAGACATAGTCAGAAATGAATATATTCAGGACAAGATAAGTGTGACCTCCATCGTGGACAAGATGCGATAAGTGGGTTTGAGATGGTTCGAGCATGTGAAGTGGAGATGTTCAGATGTCCCAGTCGAGGAGGCGTGAGAGATTGATGATGTTAGGTCTGAGGAGAGGAGGAGGTAGGCCAAAAAAATATTGGGAAGAGGTGATTAGGCAGGACATGACGCGTCTTCAGCTTACCCAAGGCATGATCCTTGATAGGCGGGTGTAGAGGGCGAAGATTAGATAGAAGGATAGAAGTGTTGAGCGTCTTCCCTTTCATTCTAGTAGTAGTAGCATTATTCTAGTATTTTCATATTCTTAGAACTAACTACCTAATGTTGCTTGTGTTTTGATTGTTCTACTATCTTGATGTTGTTATACTTCCCTAACTTTTACACAACCAGATATATTCTCTATAATGTTGTACTTTTACATGCTTTCTTTGAGCTGAGGGTTTATCGGAAACTGTCTATCTACCTGCATAAGGTAAGGATAAGGCTGTATATTCACTACCATCTCCAGACCTCACTTGTTAGATTATACTGAATTTGTTGTTATCAATGTTGTCGTTGTTATGACAAAGAGGATTAGGGCTCTAGCTCAAGCAATCATCCTATCAATCTTACTCAAGGAGCAAAGACACAAGTAACACTAGCTCCAAGTTTCTCATGTGATTTTGATTGGATCATATTATGTAAACTCTATGTATTGGTAACTTGTTGTTCCACTAGGCCCATATAACAATTTAAGTTAATAAAGTTTGATATCTATGGTTAGACCTTTCTATATGATCACGTCCAACTATGCCTTAGAAAAAGGACTAAGCGGTCGTTGTCAATATATTCCGGGTATTAAGCCCAGAGTCGAATCCCACAGGGAATTAACCTACCAATCACAGTTATCAGACACACTCAATTCCACGTACTCAACTTCTAAGATATTTTGAATAACAATTGGTTATTTTTCTACTAACAATTACTTTATGAAACTAGATTAACTAAGAGCTAACTGAGAATGAGTTGTAAACAATAATGAGAAGGATCTAAGGTTATGATTTCCCCTATTGACGGAATCCCCTACTGCTATGTTTCATATAAATTCGCCTAATTGTCTCTATCTATCATGAGCACTCTTCCTACCGTAAATCTCTCCCGAGTAATTACGATAATTTACTAGACATACTCTCCCGAGTTACGCTAGCTGGCTTTTATTACAGCTCACTTAGATCGCACCCAAGGTTTTGTTATCCCTAATCCTACCTTTAAACCCTAGGTTAGTGATTCCTCACATACATCAGGAGTGATGATGTTCAACAACTACCTAAATATGCACTCTCTCCCGAGTAATACATACTAAATAGGCACAGCTAATTGAGGATCCTTTCAATTAACTACAACAAGATTGTAGTTGAACAAATAGAGATTAAACTTGGCAAATCTATATTAACATAGCAAGAGTTTCATCCTTCAACAGGTTCCATCAAAACCTTAGACTAAATGTTTAGCTACTCATAATAAAACAAGATAAAGAAACAAAAAAAATCATGATTCTCAAACATGATAAAAGAAGAAGAATGAAAACTCTAATGGTGTCTTGATCTTTCTCCCCCTTGTTCTTGCCTCCAAAATAATTCTAAAACAAGCTTAACCCTGACTTGGGCGAGTTTGTTGAGTTTATATAGGGTTAGAATAAGTTTCTCACGTTTTTCACTTAAGTCCCTAAGTTTTTATGGCTATCTCCAGGTCGCCCGCGGCCGCGAGCCAACCCCGACGCGACCGCGGTGGATTACGCTAATTCTGTTTTTCTCCTTCGTCCACCGCGTTCCAGCCGCGGTCCGACCGCGGTCGCGGTGGACTATTGTCCAGTCTTTCAAGCCTTTTCTTGCTTGTTTTCATCTGGACTCTTCTTGTTTTGCCTTGTATCTACATATTTGACTCCAAAACATTCCATATTATCTTCCAACTCCGAATTAACTCCTGCAAAGCACAAAAACCTTAATTAGAGCATTTTGTTATCATTTGGCACTTAAAACATCAATAAAGTATGGTTAACTTAGAGCATAAATAGCATCTACATCGCATAATATAGGCTACTATTAACACCCCCACACTTAAACCGTTGCTAGTCCTCTAGCAACAAAACCATACTCTATAGGCCTAATTACAGGGTAACTTCGCCACTCCTCGCACCAAGAACAATTCAAACTGGTAGACTACCTCAACATAACATCCAAACCTCAAGAGTGGAATATCTCTCTAGCCACGCAATGTCCCTAACCGGCTTTCCTACTCTCAGTCAGAGGTACAAACTTACCTTCCTTTCACGAGTCAAGTGCCTACTCACCACAAAGAAACTTATATCATAGTTATGACAATTCACACACTGAGGAATTCAAACAAGTAAGATTTCGCTCACCCTCATAAAGAAATTCTCATGCCACATAAAACGCACCATAGGCTTTCCCTTAGTGTAATACTCAACTAATCGAGCTCCTTTAGTATAGAATCAAGTAAGACTTTATTTGGTTGTAATGTATGCTGCGGGACAAGTGGGATATATATGGATATAAGAGTGGCTACACCTCACTAAGCACTTTCATACATTTTTTCTTCACATTTAAGCCCATACTTTTGTCAAACCATTATTCCACCTTTTCATCATTGTGTTATACCCTTTCACTTATTTAAGAACACTTTTTCAAAAGCCACCACCATTTAAGACTTCATTCTCTTTTTTTTCCAGTCCCGGTGGCTTCTAGTATTCATTATCACGTCGTGCACCTTTATCTATATTATCTTAGTTCCACTCAAAAGTCCAACCAACCACCCCACATTTTAAATTTTCCATGTTCGTCACAACTCACGTGCTTCTAGGAGGTGATAGGGTTCAAAAGATAGTCAATTCAAAAATTGACTATCTTTAAGAACATTTTTTCAAAAGTCACCACCATTTGAGACTTCATTCTCTTTTTTTTCAGTCTCGGTGGCTTCTAGTATTCATCATCACACCGTGCACCTTTATCTATATTCTCTTAGTTTCACTCAAAAGCCCAACCAACCACCCCACACTTTAACTTTTCCATGTTCGTCACGACTCACGTGCTTATAGGAGGTGATATGGTTCAAAAGATAGTCAATTCAAAAATTGGGCCAGGCTTGTAATGTGGTTGCCAAAGAAAACAAGATTACAGGCTCAAAGGGGTTAACTATGGTATATACAATCAGGTGGGTGGAAACGTATATAAATAGGTTCAACAAAGAAACGCCTATATCATTTTCTAGACCAATTAAAGCTACCATTTCGCTTCGTACACACACAAGGCAAGTTCTAGGCCTTGAATGTTAGCACAGAATACACAAAAGTCTCACTCACACATGGCACATGACTCAGTCAGTTCGGATCATCAGACACTCTTCTCAAAGTATTTTCAGCCAAATCAGGAACATGCAATTTAAGGCTTTCTTGCTAGAGTCGACTAGTGAGCCTAAGTGTCATGCTAAGGCAATCAATATTCAAGGTACTACGGAGTTCAGGGATCCTATTTCTATTTTTCCCTCGCCTAAGACTTCCTAATCTAAAAAGAAAAACTAACTACACCCGGTTCAAATGGAAATCCTTGGAAAAGAACCGTGGTTTAAAGAAAAACCAAGGGGGGCTGGTACACTACCTAGCAAAAGAAAATCCTTTTTTTTGTTCGACTTAAGACCCTCAAGAGACCCGTCGAGAGGTGTACGTCTTCGGGCTAAGTCGAAGTTAATTAAAAACAAATCAAATAGCAAACAAACCAAAATACTACACAATCTATACAAGTGTACAACAACAACAACCATCCCCCACTCCACACTTAAAAATTTGGCATGTCCCCATGTCAAAGAAATTAAAGCAAAGTTAGGTAAGGGGACTTCCCTGGTGCTTAGTCCCGATCGGAGACGGTGCCAGGATCGAGGTGACATGCTCGACCTAACGCCCAGATCCAACCCATGATATTTTTATCAGACCTAGCACTTTGGGTGGCCAAATTGTCAACTCGAGCACCCAGGGCATTGACTGAAGTGCATAGGCCAGCCATATCTTGCTCCAAGGCTGTCATCCGGGTACTCTGACGGGCCTGTGATGGGCCCGCCTTATCAGCAATCTGCACCGGTGGGGTGGCAACATGCATAGTTCCCTCATCATCATCATCGGCATCATCATCATCCTCATCAGCCGCCACAGGCTGTCTTTCCCAACTATGATTTTACTAGCCCTGAATGGGGCTTTTAGTTGCAATTTCCCATTGTAGATAGGGTTTTCAGGAACTCGTGAAGCACGACACATCTTGGTGACTAGGGAAGGGAAGTAGAAGCCTTTTCTTGCCTTTGTGGACCGAATGAACATTTCATCTTGAATGAGTCGGGCCACGTCAAAATCATGGTGGTTGATAAAACACCAAATCGTCGCTGCTCGTGGCGCATTAGCATCTGTAGTATTGCTGGATGGCAGCAGACGGTTGTTGATGATTGTTAGCCAACACTTAGCTTCCCAATTGAGATATTGGGAGTTCAAGGTCATTCTTAGCTTGATCCATATTGGCTCCCTACCAACGACACAGATTGTTTGAACAATTAGGTTCCATGTGACCGGCGGCCTCTGATAATCTTGGTAGTAGTCTGTATCTCCGGTGAAGACCGACAACCTGTACACTCGGTGGATGGCCTTAAGAGACACATTCACCGGGATGTTTCTTATTGTGACTACTCTATCGACATGGTCCGGGTAGTCAGCATAGAATTCCCGGACCATCATAACATTGACCTCTTCTGGCTCATCAAAGAAGATGTCCAGCTGACGTCTCGTCAACTCGTCGTACATCTGTGGGCATTCAACTCTTAACGCAACCCTCTCAATGTGCACTTCAGGCACCAGCTTCCTAGCTGATTTTGCATTATATCTATCTTGAGCCGCTTTGGACACAAAGCGCGTGTTGTCAAACTGGCTCGAACTCGCCTGAGCTCGATCTCAGAATGAACCACCTGACCCACCGACTGATGCACCTGTGGCACGTCTTTTCCTTGATTGATGCATTGTACCTAACAAATTAAGGGTTACTATTAGTGAGGGTTTGAGATGTGTGAACCTAGAGTGGTTACTCAGACTTCACCACCACTACGGTCACATTAACAAGTACAACTCAATGGTGAAATTTCACAAGCACCTAGTGTGCATTGAATAATGATTTCATAAACTTAACCCATGTAAGTACAAACCCTCCCCCAAATCAACTACAATCACTACACATACTCCACCCCACCACAATCAACTTCACCTTAACAAATTATGCTCTTTGTACCATGTTTCACACCATATCAAGCTAAAAAGAAGAAACTTCTAACCTAAAACATGTTACAATTCTACCATTAAAGTACACAAAGAAGAAAAACAAAAAGAAAACTAAGAGAGAAGAGAGAATTAGGTTAGAACTTACTTGAAGATGATGAACACATGTTTGCTTGGAGTATGGGAAGGGAAGAAGGAGTTTGGGGGAGGAAGAGAATGGTAGAGATGAAGTTTTGTGTTGGGGGAGATTTTCTGAGAGAGAGGAAGAAGAAGGAGAGGCGGTGGGGAGAGTTAGAGTGAGAAAGGGAGTGTTGGAAGTGGGGGGGGGGGGGAATAGAGTGTAGGTTTAGGTTTAATTAGATTGGAATATAAAAAGAAAAAAATATAAAATAAAAAAAATGTTACTTACCTGGGTGTCGGCATAAAGGCATTAATCCACCGCGCTCGGACCGCGGTCGTGGTGGAACGCGGCAGAACAAGTGTGTCTCACCGCGGTCGCAGTGAACCAAAATAGAAATGGTGCATTCCACCGACCGCCGTCGCGGTGACGCACTTCCATAATTTATTCATTTTTATCACGATTTTTACCTTTCCGGAGTTGGTTCTTGCCCCCGACTTCTCCAAATATGCACCAATCTTCCCCTGTACACTAATAATTGGGTTAGTATCATACACATTAAGTACAACAACAAATCAAAAGGGAAAAACAAAAGAAAACATGAGTTTCCTCCCAAGAAGCGCTTGATTTAACGTTGCGGCACGACGCATATGAGCGTATTTAAGGCTCGCTCGACCTCTGGGGCTCAGTCAAATGAATCATTGACACATCTTTGACTTTATCCATGCCCACATATGGTTTCAACCTGTGCCCATTGACTCTAAACGTGCGAGTCATTTTCTGAGGCAATCTCTATAGCACCCGAAGGGAGCACTTCAACCACACAAATGGTCCAGACCATCGTGACTTGAGTTTACCTGGAAATAGCCTTATCTTGAATTATACAGCAACACCATATCTCTGGGTTTGAAATTCCGTTCAACAATATTCTTGTCATGCAACCTCTTCATTCTTTCTTTGTATAACCTTGTGCTTTCAAAAGCAAGGTAGCGGAACTCATCCAGTTCGTGCAATTTCGTGACTCTATTCGTTCCCGCAGCTTCTATGTCTATATTCAGTTGTCTCAGCGCCCACCAAGATCTATGTTCTAACTCCACTGCAAGTGACAGGCCCTTCTAAACATCAACCTATATGGAGACATGCCAATTGGTGTTTTGAAAGCAGTTCTATAGGCCCAGGGTGCGTCATCTAATTTTTTCGCCCAATCTATTCTTGTGGCATTCACAATTTTGGTCAACACACTCTTTATCTCTCTATTCGATACTTCGACCTGCCCACTGTCTGAGGATGGTATGGAGTTGCCACTTTGTGGCGTACATCGTATTTCACCAGCAATTTCTCAAAGACTCGATTGTAGAAGTAAGTGCCTCCGTCACTGATTATGGCTCTTGGGGTCCCAAAACAGGTGAATATATTCTTATTTAAAAACCCAATCACCACCCTTGCATCATTGGTGGGGAGTGTTGCAGCTTCCACCCATTTGGACACATAATCTACAACAACAAGTATGTACTTATTTCCATAGGAACTGATGAAGGGACCCATGAAGTCTATTCCCCAAACATCGAACACTTCAACCTCCTGATTGGGTTCATGGGTATCTCATGGCGACGGGAAATGTTCTCGGTTTGCTGACATTCATCACAACCTTTGACCCATAGATGTGCATCCTTAAACACAGTTGGCCAGTAGAACCCGGCTTCTAGAACTTTCGCGCCCGTCCTTACTCTTCCAAAATGTTCGCCATATGCCGATGCGTGACATGCCTGCAAAATAGAAGATTGGTCTATCTCGGGGACACACCTCCAGATCATATTGTCAACACAAATTCAAAACAGATAAGGTTCATCCCAGTAATACATGCTGCAATCACGGTAATTTTTTTTCTTTTGGACAGAGGAAAAGTCATAGGGAACTATACTGCTTGCCAGGTAGTTTTCAATATCTGCATTCCATGGCACTTCCTCAAGACTTGTGGTGAGTAGCTGCTCGTCTGGAAGGTTTCCAGAATATCCTTTACCTCAACTGATTTTTCAGCTCCTTCCAGTCACGATAAGTGATCAGCGACCTGATTTTCCATGCCATTACGGTTACAGAATTCCAAGTCGAACTCTTGCAGCAGCAGCACCCAATGAATCAGGCGCATTTTTGACTCCTTATTTTTGATCAGGTACCTGAGAGCAACATGATCAGTATATACAATTACCTTTGAGCCAATTAGGTACGATCTGAACTTCTCAAATGCGAACACTACAACCAGCATCTCTTCCTCCGTTACAGTGTAGTTCAGTTGCGCTCCACTCAACGTTCTACTTGTGTAGTAAATTGGGTGCATTATTTTATCCTTCCGCTGTCCTAACATTCCTCCCACTGCATAGTCATTTGCGTCACACATTAGCTCAAATGGTTGCTCCCAGTCAGGGGCAACAATGATGGGTGTTGTGACTAGCTTCTTCTTCAATTCCTTGAATGCTACCCTGCAATCATAAAAAAAACAAAGGGGTGATCCTTTTCTAGCAATTTAAAAAGAGGGTTAGTAATTTTTTAAAAGTCCTTTATGAATCTCTGGTAAAAATCGGCATGCCCGAGGAAGCTCCTGAATGCTTTGACTGATGTGGGAGGTGGAAGCTTTGCTATCACATCAAATTTCACACGATCCACCTAAATGCCCTTGCTTGATACTAGGTGTCCCAAGACTATACCTTCTTGTACCATGAAATGACACTTTTCCCAATTAAGTACCAGGTTAGTCTCAATGCTCCTTTTCAAAACTCTGGTCAGATTTTTAAGGCACTCATCGAATGAGTTTCTCACCACTGAGAAATCATCCATGAACACCTCCATTATGTCTTCTACCATGTCTATGAATATGACCATCGTGCACATTTGGAATGTGGCAGGTGCGTTTCATAGGCCAAAGGGCATCCTCCGAAAAGCAAAGATCCCATAAGGGCATGTGAATGAGGTCTTCTCTCTGTCCTCTGGTATGATGGAGATCTGATTTTATCCTGAGTACCCATCCAAAAAATAGAAGTGGGACCTCCCTGTCAGTCTGTCAAGCATCTAATCAATGAAGGGAAGTGGGAAGTGGTCTTTCCGGGTGGCTAAGTTGAGCTTCCTGTAATCCATGCAAATTCTCCAGCATGTGATGGTTCGTATAGAGATTAGTTTGTTTTTATCATTTTTCACCACCGTCATTCCACACTTCTTAGGAACACATTGCACTGGGCTAACCCAGTTGCTGTTAGAGATGGGGAAGATGATTCCCGCATCTAACCACTTAATGACTTCTTTCTTCACCACTTCCTTCATATTGGGGTTCAACCTTCTTTGATGTTCTCTGGAAGCTTTGTGCCCGTCTTCCGGCAGAATTTTATGCATACAAAATGTCGGGCTGATCCCCTTAATATCTGCCATGGTCTGCCCAATGGCAGTCTTGCACTCTATCAGTACCTACAAAAGCTGTTTTGCCTGCACATCTAACAAACTAGATGATATAATAACAGGTAATGTGGAGTTAGGTCCTAAGAATGCATACATGAGATGGGCGGGCAGTGGCTTCAACTCCAGCTTTGGTGGTTCTTCTATGGATGGCTTGGCTAGAGGAGTTTCCCCTTTCTCTAAGTGTAGGGGCTCGAATTTGAGTGATCTCTTCCAAACACCTTTGCCCTCAAGAGCAAGCACCCATTCCGCCAATTTTTCACCATTCACCTCATTTAAATTCATCAGACATGCAGCTAGAGGGTCCTCAATGTTTAAGGTCTCATCATCCTCTTCCAGGATTACATCCACGACATCATTGCCTCAAGCCTAGCGAACCCATCTTCCTATCTCCCATTATGTTTTCGTTGAGGTGGATGATACCTCTGCTGCTGATTCTAGTTGTGATAGCCCTGTGGCTATTGGTAAGGTGCCATATTACCCTGTGGTCGCATGGCCCCCATGTTACTGTGGTTATGTTGCTGCTGGGCTGGCCTGTATTGCTGATTCTGCTGCCCCCAATTCTAACCACCTGGTCTCTGACCCCCATAGTTGAACACATAATTCATGTCCTCAGGATAGTGTTGGTGATCCCCCTCTGCGCTCCACTGGTTACCAACTGTCTGACTGATGCAAGATGTACAAAATCCTCCATTGGTTGTATCAACTATATGCACCAGCTATTTCTGACCTGACTCTTCCACCTTTTTGGTGAGGATGCTCATTTGTGTCATTAATGTGGCCATATTTTTAGCAAGAGAGTTAGCTGGATCTAATGCCACTGAGTGGACCACAGGAGTGATGGGTGCGTTTCTGTTTGTCCACCCTGAGTTCTGGGATATCTTATCGAGCAAGATCTTGCTTTCTCTGAACGTTTTACTCAGGAATGCACCACCAACTGAAGTATCAACATTAGCTTTTACACTATCTGCCAGACCCATGTAAAATCTCTGCCCCAACATCTGCTCAGGAATACAATGGTGTGGACATACAACCAACAACCTTTTAAATCCTTCCCACGTCTCTTGCAATGTTTCTGTTGGTTTTTGTCTGAAGCTTAAGATCTCATCAATTTGTTGAGCAGTCATTTTGGGTGGATTAAATTTGATAAAAAATTTCTTGACCAACTCCTCCCAAGTATTTATGGAATTGATAGAGAGTGAATTTAGCCAAGTCTGGGCTGCTCCTGTCACAAAGAATGGAAACAACAACATCTTTATTGCTTATGGAGTCACGTTGTGTTGTCTTTGTGTTTTGCACATTGACAGGAAATTCAAGTGTTGTTGGGGATCTTCAATGTATGACCCCCAGAATAGTCCCTTGTTTTGCCACATATGCAGCATATTGTTTGTGATTTGGAATGAATCTGCCTGTATCTGCGAGACTACTATCGCTATGGCCAAATTGTTTGTCGTGGGTTGTGCCCAATCATATAAAGCAGCCTCTGGCACAAGAGGCTCCACTACCTGCGCATTTGGGTCTTCCACGCTGTGAGCACGTGATTTTTACTCACCATATCATCCTATAAAAATCTTAATAAATTAATTGATTTTATGAAATTTTGTTGATTTTTAGTGATTAATTGTGAATTATTTGCATTTCCATAATTCATCTTTTAAAATTATTAAAATTGCATCACTATTATCAAGGAATTATGAAGTTATTATTTGTAATTAATTGAATTAAATAATAGACGAATGATGGTTATTTGACGTAATGTATTTTTTAACAACTAATTACTAAAATTAATCATTTTTATCCAATAGATCACGAATTTAATTAGGAGTATAAATTTAAATGTTTTATCCTTAATTAATCTATGGAGCAAGGTCAAAATTAGTTGTTACATTTTAATTTAATTAGAATTAGTATTAGCTAAACTAAAGATTTTAATTAAGCTTAAGATGCTTAAAAAATCGGATTGGGCCATTACCCCAGGCCCAAGTCCCCTCTTCTCTAACACTCACCTGCCTAGCCCAATAGCCCCCATAACCCGGCCGGCCTGTTTGGATTAATGAATCAATCCCAGCCGTTGATCTTCCAAGATCCAACAACTGGGAACTAGTTAGTAGATTAGTATAAAACTGTTCCAAATACCCCCCCAACCCCTCATTTACTTAAGTCTAATACCCTATCCCCTCTTCACCTCTCTCCCTTCTCTCTTTAGAGACCAACCGTCCCCACCGTCTGACCTCCGCCGTTGCCCCGCCCTAACTCCGCCAGCCGGCAATCGCCTTCGGCAACGGAGCTTCTCCAACCAACCCCGAATTTGCACCAGATGATCCTCATCCTTCCCTCAATCACCTCCCGCTATCAATTTCCCCAAAAATCCCCCACCAAAATCGTCAATTTTTAGATCTAGGGGTCTGAAACCCTAATTTTCCTATGCCGGCCGATTTGAAGACAACCAACGGCTCGGACCTTCATGAGTCAATTGCTCTTGCCTAGAGAAATTGATTCATGAGGGTTTGACTCATTTTCAAACCCCGCCGGAATCCGGCCAAGGTCCGGCAACCTTTATTTTTTCCGGCCAAGTCCCTTAAACGGGTATATCCTCACCTCTCTACTGTTTTCTATGCTCCGTTTCAACAAAATCGTGTTTAAATCATTGATTCCTTTGATTTTGTTTTTCTGTTTTGTATTATTACTTTGTCTTTGTCTGTTCTTAAAGCTATGAATCGTTCTGATTAGGTTCATATTTTTCTTTCTTTGTTCTCTCGTTATTCATGAATTAGTTGCGATGATTCTGTTTTTGTTTAATGCTGCCCAATAATTAGCAATAATGTTTCTTGACGATCATGTCTATTTGTTAGTTGGATTCATCACTATGTGCATTATGTCTTCAATCTACTGCCTTGTGTTGATTAATTGATTTGTCAATATACCATTTTAATGAGCATGTCAACATGTAGAATTTACTATTTCTTTCCTAAGTCATGAGTATTTATATTGATTAATCACTTCATTTGATCGATTAATTAGGCTAATACTTAGTTCTAAACCAGTGTATGGTCATGGTTTAACCTAGATTTATCAAGACTAATTTAGTTAATAATAATTTCCTAAAATAACTTGTTTAACTAGTTTAACCTAGGTTGATAGTCCCTTAAACAATTAACCAAGTCCTAAAGTTTGTCCAAGATAATTAATCTAGGGATAATTAACTAAAACAAATCCTCTAACCTAGGCTTAATGATTAGTTAAGTCCCTGATTTTAGTAATTGATTAGACTAAATCAGTTAACCTAGGTTAACTAGATTGACTTAATCAATTAACCTTTAACTAGTTTGACTCAACCATAGTTAAGAACAACTATAAGGTGACTAAAGAACATAACTAGGGTTAACTAACCAAAGTTTAAATAATAACCCAAGTGAGTTTAACCTTGATTACCCAATGGTAAATTCAGGGACTCCAAGGGGTACATTAGGTAACTCAGTTTAGCAAATCAAGTATTTAAGGTTAAAAGGGTATTTCTAAAGAGGAAGGTTCTAGAATAGGGGCAGTTGTCCTAAAGATAAGGTTGACAGCTGCCCTATGCACTATTTGGTACTATTTTTTTAGCTCTTGAATGAGGAATATGCCAAAGCATATCCCATCCTTGATCCCTCTATAAATAGACTTTCTTTTTACATATTCTGGACTGCTTTTTTTGAACCTTTTTGGCCTGCTGAAAATCTGGATACAGAAATTTCACATACACACACAGTAGAAATCCTATACTGAAAGAACACTCGATTAGGTATAGAATTATCTGGAAAAAATTTTGGTTTTCCTCAGTCTTGGTATTCTTGAACTTGGGTGGTAGCTGACTGGTTTTTCTGGGTTTTAAAAGTTTATCCGGTTGAAATATGTTGTTCTTGCTGGTCTTGCTTCAATTTCTGGTTTTTCAAGCTCTCACTTTCTGGGTTTCTCTACTGCTGGTCTTGTTGCATGTTAGTTGTTGTGTTGATCTTTCACTCATTGCTTAAGCTAGCTATTCTTGATAAATAAGGTTGTTTCTTCTATTGTATGTAAATGTGATTTTATAGATGTTTGTTAGCATGATAATGAACCTGTAAATGTGACAAATACTGTTTTGATATTGGTATTTTTTTTTTGGTTGGTCTATGTTGTTTAATGACTGTGTAGTTAATATTCATAGTTCCAAATAATAGAACAAGCTACACTAGGATGATTGAATCTGGCATTTTGTATGGTCAGATTCTTTCCATAAGAGTGCACAAAATATACTTTCAATTGAATATCTTTGGTCAATAAAGAGATTCAACAAGCAAGTCTCGAGATAGGTTAGTATTAGCACTAGGGTAGATGAGTTTGACTTGTTGATAGTCAAATTCACCCCATAGTAGTGCATAAACAGTAGTTGGCTGAAGTTTACCCCCTCAAAAAGGGTATAAAGTATGTAGTTAAGAAGGGCACTAGGGTGAGGAATTTAAACCCTTGAATGGTCAAATTCATCCCCTAAAAAATGCCTAGATAATTAAAGTACCATATAGTTTAGAATTACATTAATGTTCGCACTAAGGTAGATGAATTTGACTCTTTGATAGTCAAATTCGTCCCATAACAGTGCATAAGCAACTATTTAACTTGCTGAAATTGTCCTTTCAAAGGATTTAAAGTGGATAATCAAAGGCTCACTAGAGGAAAGAATCTCTAATCCTTTATTATGATCAGATTTATCCTCTTAAAACGCCTAAATAATCAAGTTAAGGAATTAATATGGACTGAAAGGTCCCAAGTATAAAAATGACAAGTCCGGAGGTGAGTGGATCTTTTATGATCACATTCACCCCGAGAAAGTGCATAAATAATTCTGCCAGGTAATATGGTTTGAACACAAGCATTATCATAATTAAAATTGACCTCTCCATGGTCCGTTTGGTTTTGGTAGTTACACAACACTCAATCAATTGGGGGTGTTTACAGATTATAAAGGAAGGCACAAGTATATGGCCTTAAGGGAATTCAAGTTAGGCAAATTAGTTTAAAATTTCTTTTTTTTTTAGTTTTTCCATTTTTTTGTAAAGTGTATTTGGATGGCAGTAGTTTATATTCATTTTCAGAATCATATAATTAAAGACTGGACTGTATATATTTAAATTCTGCTTAGTGTTCATATTGGGTTTTGTTTATTTTTCTTTTTTGAAAAGGGGGCTGTTTTTTTAGTAAATTTATAATCCACCTTCCTGTCTCTAAAATAACATGACAACAGTAGGAAATTGAGTGTATATTTAAGCTAGCATATATAATATTTTATAAATATTTGCTGGTTTGAAAAATGGCTATCACGATTTGGGTTATCATCAATATAAGGTAGAGTTAATCACGCCTAGTTCATTTCGCACCTAGTAAACTTTCTAAAATCAACGTGTGTAACATATTCTTTACAAATGAATTGCAATTCCGGTGATGCGTGCTCATGTTCAAACTGATAAAAGAAGCTATAGATTAGTTCTAGACTACAAATTCAAACGCCTAGTGTTCATTTTTTACAACCTGCATCCTTGAAAGTCTTGTGATTTACTTGTACTCAATTTGGAAAATCTTTGGATGCATATGAGTGTAATTTCACCCAAACAATGATAACTGAAAATAACACTAAAAATGCAGATTCTGATTATCGTTGTTAAGTGCAAACGTTCCTGTTATGCTTATCCCTAGTAATGTTAGTTCGAACGATACATATCCTTTCCTTTTAACTAGACACAATTAGGATTGGTCAAAAGAGTTGAAATAATTTGGGGCTAAAATATGTCCATAGCCCAAAACATGTTATCTTTAGGCTATTGAACATCATTTTAGGCAATCCTTAGGTAGAATGAATACCTTTACTTTGAAATTTGACAAAAATCAATCATTACCTCAAAATTATCTTAAACTACACTTGGGAGTGGCAACTCATGCTCCCGATCCTCAACTCCAAATAATTAATAAAAATGCACATAGGAACCGCGGGTGCATTTCATGTGACGTGTTGCCGTGTGCTCAAAAACAACAAGTGCACGCCATCGTGACTTGTTTAAGATTAAATCCATAAACATCCTAATTGATCTTAAAACCAAAAGGCTCCTTCAAATAGAAAACATAAAGAATAATCAAACATCGCCTCAAATAGGCACTATAAAACCATCATGACCATAGTCTTGACTACGTAATCTACACTCGGGTGTGGCAACTCATGTCCCCGTCTTCACCTTCAAATTATAATAAAAATTACATGTTGTAATTGTGGGTGCATTTCATGTGGCGCAGTTATAATGTGTCCAAAAAATAACAAGTGCACGCTATCGCGATTTATTTCAAGATAAATCCATAAATATTAAAAGCGGCTAAAAAGTGAAAAAGGCTAAAAAGCACAATATGTTTAAAATATGTAAATAATTAGATAATTATGTCAAATATTAATAGTTAAGCGAGTGTGCTAGAACCACGGAATTCAGGAGTGCCTAACACCTTCTCCCGGGTTAACAGAGTTCCTTACTCGGATTTCTTGTCACAGAAAAAATTAAAACAGAGTCAAATTTTCCTCGGTTTGGGATTTTCAAAATAAAACGGTGTCACGGAACATCGTCAAAAATTCGGATGGCGACTCTGAAATAATAAATAAAACTCAAAATCGAATAATGTCAGTTTAATTGGAAAAACATCCTTATTACCCCTTCATTAACCCAGGGGTAGTGAAAAAGGAGGTGTGACAGCTCTGGCGACTCTGCCGGGGATGGAACCCAGAATCTATGGTTCAGGGTTCAAGAATTCGAGCTTGTATAACTGTTATGTTTTGGCTTTCCTTATCTGATTAATTTCCATATTTACCGCTTTGATATTTATTTGAATCGCATATAAATTGTGCTGAAACCCTTCTTCTCTCTGAGTCTTCTAAATCATATGGGGAGTGTGCACTTCGTGTGACTTATTTTCTGTTAGAGTCATACAAATTTTAGAACGAGGTACGGACAAGTTGCAAAGCCGGTGAAGCTTCTGTATTCCTGGTACGCTGCCCCGACCTTGGCTCGAGCTGTCCGCTTGGGTAAGCCTGATCTAGAACAAAACCCCCATGATTCAAACTTAGTATAACATAGCCTCATGTCGGATCCCTAGTAGGAACAATTATTTGCATCATGTGCATTTGACTTAGGGGACTCAACACAGGGGTTGGGTCCGTCTAGGACAGGTGTACCCAAAATAAAAGACTATCCTGATGCATCTTACCTGCTACGTATGCATTTATTTGTTTCGACTTGTGTATTGACCGGCTAAAAATAAACAGAAAAACCAAGAGTGAGGTAGAATAGAAAATTCACCTTGTTTTGAAAATCTCCATATCCCGAAACTCTGCCAAAAAATTTCTTAAAATTCCAAAAAAAACAAAGTAAGTAGAGGTATATTTTTTAATCAAGATTTTCCCGAACTACACATTGTTTGATTCTCACCGGTGTATACGTAGGCAACCCTCATCGAGTCCAATTTTATTTTTCAAAATCAAAGGATATAGTCCTAAATAAAATTAGGTGACGCCATTCTTGCATAAATAGCTAGATTGCCCAAGCGGGGCACCGAAAGGCTATCGTTGCAAAAGTAGCCGCCTGTGGTTTGTTTTTAAATTTTGACCCAATTTGCAAACACAACCTTAAAAACTTCCTACCCGAGGTATTGAAGGGCCGTATTCGCAGAGATGGTCCATTATTACAAAACCCTTTGCAAAAAAATAACAATTTTTCATTCGGTCAAATTTTTTGTGGTTTTAATCAAAATGAATGTGCAGGATGAATACAGTTGAAAACATTCCCTTCAGGGCCGTCGAGGAAAGCCCTTTAGGACTCCATATGTGGTGGAGTGACTTGGGGGAAACTAGTAGAAAGTCTGTTGTGAAAGCATTAGGCGGACTTACTGGTCTTCTAAAAATCAAGCCAAGGTTGGACATCGTCAAGGCTCTAGTATCGTTTTGGGATCCCTCCCACAACGTGTTCCACTTTTCAGACTTTGAGTTGACACCCACACTAGAGGAAATAGCGGGGTATGCTAGTCTCAATGACAATCTTAGAAGTTGGTACACGGTGGCACCCAGGGCGATAACTCCCCATAATTTCTTGGATCTTTTGAACATTAGTCGGGACGTCCAAGACCCACACCTGTCCGAAGGATTCTGCACTTTCTATTTTCTGTACAAACGATATGGAGATCCCCAGGGTTATGAGGCTGACAACACTGGTCTAACTCATAAAGATCAGGCTAAATGGGAAGCCCCCAGGGGGCTAGCTTTCGTGGTAGCATTCCTGGGTACCTTGATTTTCCCAAGAAGTGACGGACTCATAGATATCAGACTGGTAGGGATGGCGGATTTCATGATAAAAAAGTCCAATGGCACCTTTATACCATTGGTTTTAGCTGAGATTTACCGCGCCTTGACGATTTGCTAGTCTGGAGGGAAATTCTTTGAAGAGTGCAATCTACTCCTGCAAATTTGGTTGATCAAGCACCTCTGTCACCGCCCAGGCTCCATGAACTACGGCGTAATCGATTTGAATTGCATCGAAGAACATGGTACTCGGGTAGAGGGCCACAAATTTCCTGAGGGCACGGAGGCATGGCACTCATACTTGAGTTCATTGACTGCCGACCGAATCGAGTGGATGTTCGGGTGGCTCCCTGTCGCCGAGGTTATCAATATCTCTGCTGAGGTTTGCTATTTTTTGTTAATGGGTCTGCGAAGCATTCAGCCATATGCCCCGCACCGGGTCTTACGTCAGTTGGGAAGACAACAGGGTGTTCCACATGACGAGGACTTAAGCCAACAAGCCATTGAGTTATGCCCGAGAGCTGCATTTCCTGAAGGCAGGGTCCGTCAAATCTGGAACGAGTGCAGATTTTTATAACCTCAGACTCGGGTGAGAAATTTATCCAAGGGGGAAGTGGAGCCCGCCTACACTTCTTGGTATGGCATAAGAGGCAGAGAGCACCAAGAACCAGAGCGACCTGCGAAAAGACCTCACGTACAACATTTTACTGAGCAGGCGCAAGAACACTAGGTTTTGTTAGAGAAAGAAAACAACTACCGGGATACCATAAGTAAACTGGATGCCTAGATCAGGGAGCTCAAATTTGAAAACACTTTACAAACTGTTGCAGCCGAAGGGAAAAGAAACCGGTTGAACAAAGAAAATGAGGCCCTCCGGGCTCAGATCCAGGAAATGAGGATAGCCATTGAAACCCCTGAGAGAAGCAGAGCCGACAAAAGACTCATTACCAGCCTCAGGCAAAAGTTGTGTAGCTATGGTGATGACCTGGACAGAGCCGAAGAGGATTTGACCCAAGTGCAAGCAAAATTGGAAAAGAGTGTAGAAGAAAGAGCAAAATTCGTGCAAAATATGAGAAGAAAGCATGACCAAGAAGTTGTGGATTTAAAAGAAAGGATGGCCACCTTTGAAAATGAAACGGCCAAGCAAGTCAAAAGATTTAAAGCAGAAAGGGAACAGTGCTACGCCATGATAGCTCAGCTGGAAGACGAATTGCAACAATGGAAAGAGCAGAGTCACAAAGACGCCCAGGTTTTAGAGGCAAGATCCCAGCAGATCGGGCGTCTACTTCAGGAAAAAGGTGTCATCAGGCAAAGGGTCCGAGATATATCCGATTACATTGTCACCAAATGTCAGGAATGCAAAGATATGACTCGGACCACCTTCTTCTCGACAGTAATGATCTTCGCCCACAAGATAATGGATGACCTATGCCTCCTCCAGCAAGATTTGGTACGCAGGCCCGTTGCGAGACCGAATGATGTCCCGCGGACCCCTGGAGCAATAGAAGCACTTATGTATTCTTGATGTCCTTTTCGAGTATTTCGTTTTCCTGTTTCAGTCTTGTTTGAGTCTACTTTAAAGTCATTTGTAGTTTTTTAAATTTCCAAGAAAGTATGTCGGAGTCTTTTGTAGTTTTAAATTTCCAAAAAACGTTCGTAATGAATGAAAACTGGAAGTTTTATCTAATGATTGAAAATCTGAAAATGTTTATTTCCTTTTGTATTTATTCCATGAACTACGTGATGATCTGATTCACGTGGCGCTGTGATACGTAGGAAATCCACATAGGATGCGATCATAACCTTAAGAAAGGAAACCAAGCGAGGAATAAAGAGCGGAAACAATAACAAAGGAAGGGAAAGAATGATAAAAAGGGAAAAACCGAGAAATAAAGTCAGGATGAAATACACAATTGTTGCAAAACATATAGAAATCATTTAATTTCCTAGGTGCATTGCATACCCCGAACATTACTTATGAGATGAATGCTTCAACCTAACATTTTGTTGTTCAATCTCTAAAGGTATTTTTAGGTGGTTGGTTTTGCGGTAACCTGGCTTCCTATCCTTACTTGACTAGATCAAAAGGGAGCATAGAAATGACATCCGAAAGTCACTTATCAGTCGTCAAATCTTCCGTGGAAGACCTGAATCCAGCCATCCCAACATCTGAGTCAGCAACAGCTGAAGGGAACAGGACTCTACGTTGCCGCATGCTGGAAATGTGGAACGCATAGTCCAATGGTAGGGAACCACCCAGTACCATCCCGGGTTTCCCAGAGATAATTCCCATGGCAGGCGGGACATCCAACATCCCCATAAGCTACCCAACCACGCCGTTTGGATTATCCAACTATGTCGGCTCACTTTGCCGGAAGGCCTTCCGAGGTTCGCCCCCATGCCCTGTTTTCTGGTGTGTCTTCCAACATCTTCACCGCACCACCAATCTCTGCCACGGCTACACCGACTATCTCTGGGCAAAGTTTCGAGCCGCCATCATTCACATTCCAAACACCGTCTGTCCATCCGGATACCACTCATGTTACTCCCAATGCATACCCCCAACAACCTCAGTCTGAGGTCACTTTGGGATAAGATAACAAAAGCCCCGAGCACGAAGAAATGGCCCAGAAATGAAGAGTATTGAGTAGAGCCTCAAGAATATATAGGGGCTCAGCGGGCAGAAAAGCGTCTCCTATGCAGATTTGTGCATGTTCCCGCACGTCCACTTGCCTATTGGGTTTAAAACCCCCAACTTTAAAAAATATGATGGACATGGGGACCCCATAGCTCATCTGAAAAGATACTGCAACCAGCTCCAGGGAGCAGGTGGGAAAGAGGAACTTCTCATGGCATATTTTGGAGAAAGCTTGACAGGGATTGCATCAGAATGGTACATGGACCGGGATATATATCCCGCTGGCACATATGGGATGTCCTGGCACGGGACTTTGTTCGGAAATTCCAATACAATATGGACATCGCTCCCGATAGGAACTCTCTATCCAATCTCAAAAAGAAATCCTCAGAAAGTTTCAGAGAGTACTCTATTAAATGGCGCGAGCAGGCCTCCAGGTCAAACCTCCGATGGATGAGGTTGAAATGGTAAGTGTCTTTCTACAAGCACAGGAAGCTGATTACTTTCAAAAGATGATGTCCTCCATGGGCAAACCATTTGCGAAAGCAATTAAAATTGGAGAAATGGTGGAGAATGGTCTAAAAACCGGTCGTATCCTGAGCCAATCTGCCATACGAGCAACCTCTCAGGCCATCCAAAGCGGATCCGGGAGTGCAACCAGCAGAAAGAAGAAACAAGAAGGGGTCGTGATTGTTTCCGATGTCATAAAGTCTCGACAATACCCACATTCATTTCCCAAAGCTTCCCAACATTACTATTCTCACCAAGACGCAGCTTATGCCCCTTTTCCCTATGCAGTAATGAATGCTCAGCCGCATCCCAAGCCGCAACAACAATACAATCAGAATAGAACCCCACCCCCGAGAAATAACCACCTTCCCCCAGCTCCATATAATCCACGCCCTCCCCAAAACAACTATCCATACAACACCTACCCCCGTGAACCACCGAGGAGACTCAACTTCACTCCTATCAGTGAGCCGTATTCAGGCCTCTTCCCAAAATTAGTCCAGATAGGGCTTCGACAGCCCATACCTCCGACCAGGAAAAACCCAGCATCAACATCATACAAGTCGGGAACCAATTGTGCCTGCCATTCAGGAGCAGAAGGGCATGCCACGGAGGAGCGTTGGACCCTTAGAAGAACCGTGGAAAAACTTATAGAACAAAAGAAAGTGGTGTTAAGAGACGAAAAAGCTCCCAATGTAACAAAAAATCCATTGCCCACTCACAATAATGGGCCCATCATCGGCATGATTTGCGAGGACCAGGATTTTGATCCAGCTCTAAAGTCCATCATCGCCATCGCAGATGTGGAAAGAAAGCCCAAGGCGGCACCCAAACCAGTCAAAGAAATGAAGAAGAGTAACCCCATCCCCCAGGTCATGGGAAAGGCTGAAGCTAAGACAAATATGGGACCCTCTAAAGACGATGTTCTTTGCGTCCCCAAGGCACCCAGGAGGGAACAAAATGTGTTGAGTCCTCCCAGAAGGTTACAATTCAACAAAGCAACAATGAACGGCCCAAAAATGTACGTGCCGAAAGGGACGTATGTGGCGCGGGGGCAAATAATTTCACCAAGGCTGAATGAGCCCGTGGTTATTAGCCGCGCGTCGCAGACTCCCATGAAGAATACTACTG